>BQNB010042903.1:0-45841 GCA_026074375.1 Tanacetum coccineum | reverse complement strand
GTGTGTGTGTGTGTGTGTGTGTACGGGATTAAAAATTGTTTAATTATCCTTAAGATTAAATTGGGTTAATAAGTTTTTGTTGTTCATTATAATTTAAAGAACGACTTACATATAATATACGGCAATAAGAAAATGTATACAAATAAGTTCACGAACCTCGTTTGACCCGTTGTTTTTCAGCTAAAAAAGAGTGTGGTTACTTATATGACCCGTTAGATACATAAACATGGTTTATTGGTTGATATTGTCACCTGTAGTAATTCTCAATTTATTTCCATATACCAAGACGCATTTTTCTTATTACCGCAATACCAAGGATTTGACTATGTGTGTCGTGAGAAAGAGATAGAAAGAGATCAAGTATTCATACCTTGAACACTAAAGAACGACATCAATATTACGAAGCAACCACAGACGCTAATGTCTTCGCTTGAAAATTAAATCAATGATACAATTATTATAGATGGTGTCTAAATATCATACTCGCAAGCTTTATAATACAATGAGTAGTAGGATTTTAGTTAAGACAAAAGTCATATTATTCTTACAACTATTGCAGCAGACTCCTAGTCCCTCCAAAAAAGTTAGAGCCCATGAAAGTTCATGTTTATCAATGAATGAATCAGATAGATTCTTTGTGGCTTATCTAAGTATATGATTGAATTCCTTCTAAAATGTATAACAGACCTATCCCAGACTAAAATTTAGAACCATGACAATTCCATGATTCGGTAACGCAACCCTTAGTGGTCTAAATAAGTTTTAGTAGAACAAAACATATGACAACTAAAATATAAAAAAAGGTATACCAAGAACAATGGCTGATATAGTTCCAGCATCAGCTTCCACATCCTGAGCCCACACGGCTTACCTCGATCATTGACTGAAAATAGCAAATAAAAAACCAAAATTAAAGTGACTACAATTCCAACTTATAAACTCCACCTATTTGAAGCTTGCAATTCAGAATACCAACCTCCTACTTCACAATCAAGGTCAATGATAGGAATTGCACTTGTTCCTAAATCTTAATTTTTAATAACTAATTGCCCAAACACCAATTATTTTTTAGGCAAAAACACATGATGAGAAAAAAACTAAACTTTATAAAGGCCAATAAAATTTACAAAATAAACTGAACTTAACAAAAACACCCCAAATAATTATAAAACCCTAATTTAAAGAATCAACATTTATATATTCTATACCTTTCTTGTGTTTATGGATTTTGCTTAGGGAATGCTCTGATTCCGCATCTTCTTCATTATGGTGATGACCTGATCCTCCTCCTCCTCCTCCTTAAGTATTTGTTGTTGTTGAATTGAATGGTTTATGGAAGATCTGTGTAGAACATATCTTGTTCTTAGGTGTTTTGTGAGCCGGTATAAAAAAATTTTGGGGCCATGCCACTCTTTTAGCCCAGCCGAAAGCGGAAGAATTGGCTGACGCAAAAACGGCGTCGTTTTTGATCGAGAATGTGTGTATTTATAATTTGGGTTTGGTCCAGTTAGGCCCAACAGTTTTTGTTTGGACCCAAATGTGCTTAATGTTTGGTTTAGCGGTTTAGCCGTTCGGCACTTCAGCTCAACTATGTGTAGCATGGAATAAACTTATTTTTCAACTTAAAAGACATATATCGAGACACATATATTAGTAACTCATGTTTTAAAATTTGGTGGTATCTTTCTTGTGTCTTGTAATAATAATTGGCAACGGGAATCTTGGGTGGTCGAAAACAAAAGCTATCTAGGGGGAAAGAAACATAACTCTAATACTTTACCTTGTGTCCTTGACTATAGATAATGTTTTCATGGGAACTCTAACTTTTTGAGTTTACATATTCCCATCCTCCTTTTGTTGAAGATATCTCAGCTCGTTTTCTTATTTGTACTCCATTAAGTAGTCCAATCGTGTTCTTAGATCAAACATATTCAATTTCACGCCTATTATAGCCCAAAATATATAATAGTAGTAAAATAAGTTTTAACTTGAATACTCAAAATCTACCAATTGCGGCTCCTAAGCAAACTATTGCTTATAAAATCGAGTATTGTAACCACTAAGTGATAGCATAGTGGTAAAACAGCTGTGACTATCTTGAGGTGTTTTTAATGATGAAAATGGGGTGAGTTAATACACCAATCACTGTAAACAATATTAAATACTTTAAAAGTCTTTTGACAATAATAGAGAATGGATAGGGTGTTGTTGTGGCTTGATGGACACAAACTTTGTGGATTAGAGTGTGTGTGTGTTGATAATAACGGTGTGTGCTGATGGTTAAGTTATGATGATAAGAGTGTGTGTTATGTGTTGGTGGTTGTTAGGATATAAGTGTGTGATGTGTTGGTGGTTGTTAGGATATAAGTGTGTGATGTGTTGGTGGTTGTGAGATTGTGTGATGTGCTGGTGGTTGTGAGGATAAGATCTGCTTTTATGATAAAGGTGTGTGATGTTTCCCCGAGGACTTGTCCTCAGGAAACACTTAGTCGTTTTGACTAAAAGGATATTTTGGCGGTGAGTTTTCCCGCCAACATTTTCCCAAGGACATGTCCTCAGGAAACACTTAGTCGTTTTGACCAAAATATTATGTCGAATTTTTTGACGGTGAGTTTTCCCACCAACCTTTTCCCGAGGACATGTCCTCGGTAAATAGTTAGTCGTTTTGACCAATAGCGATACCATCTCGACTCATCCGTTTCACATCTCATGTATAACGATACCATATCGACTCATCCATTTAACATCTCATGTATAACGATACCACATTGACTTCTCCGTTTAACTTCTCATGTATAATGATACAATTTCGACTCATTCGTTTAACATGTCGTGTATAACGATATCATCTCGACTTATCCGTTTCACATCTCATGTGCATCGATACCATCCCGACTCATCTGTTTAACATCTCATGTATAATGATATCACCTTGACTCATCATTTAACGTTTCATGTATAACGATACCATATCAACTCATCCGTTTAACGTCACATGTAGAACGATATCACTTTGACTCATCCGTTTACCATTCTATTTATAACGATATCACTTCGACTCCTCTGTTTAACACTAATTAAATAATAGTATTTTTAACATAATTTTAATACTAATTATATATTTTTTAACATAATTTTAAGTACTAAGTAATTAATTCTAATCCTACACATTTGTCAAGTGAAACGACATCGTTTTTTTGCCCTCTTTTACTATTCATCATAACCACTGTAGATGTCTTGGTCCAGTTACTCTAGCCCTACCCAAAAGCTTTGATCCGGTCCAAACACCGATCCATGAAGATGGTGTATCTGCTCCCTATTTGCCGGAGATACAACGGCTCAGGTGGATCTTAAGCTAAAAAGGTGTAGTCATAATCCACTGGGTCAACAAAAGGTGATGAATAACACACATCAACCACACATATAGTGTGTGCCTCATATCTGTTGGATTGAGTAATTTGGATCAAGATTGTGATGTTGTTATAAGCCAAGTGATGCCCACCGGGAACCAAAAGTTGGATTCAATGTTCAATTAATGGTATGTTGTATATGCTAAGGGTTTTTATTTAATTTATTGGTTGAATTTTGCATATGCTTTTTTTCATTTTCACTGGCCAATTTTATTAAAATTTATTCGTTAACGCTAGAAGTGTAGAGGCTTTAGGGATGTTTAGGCTGCCAATGCTTATGTGTTTAGATGTCTTCCGGTGGAAGATTT
This sequence comes from Tanacetum coccineum, assembly GCA_026074375.1. Classification (NCBI taxonomy): domain Eukaryota; kingdom Viridiplantae; phylum Streptophyta; class Magnoliopsida; order Asterales; family Asteraceae; genus Tanacetum; species Tanacetum coccineum. Next base: position 42,123 of record BQNB010042903.1, on the reverse strand, counting down.
GTCCTGTAACTTTATTGTCCTTATGGATACAGAAGAAGTTAGTGGTGCCAGATGAGGTAGTTTGGGGATAATTGACTCTAATTCAAGCTGAAAGGTTCATACTTTGACCATCGCTTGAGAATCCGGCTAGCAGGCCCTTTGTTTTCCCTTATTAATCAAACGAGCTACTTTCTAACTAATAACGCCTAGCGGACTTGGTTTTTGTTAATGATTTTAAATGTGGTCACTATCTGACGAAGAAATATTTATTCTAATGGTTTTATGTTTTCCAGGCTTGGTATGTGCTTTCGAAGACCTTAGCTGAGGATGTTTTCTCAATGGAATTGAAGTTATAATTCTCCCTTACAGTGAAATATAACACTTACAACAGTTGCTTTACAATGGAAAGGAGATGAGGAATGTCGAGACATTAAGTGGTTTTGGCCTTACTGATGGAGATTTAGTCATGATGGTTTCGTCTTCAAGGTGCAATTTTGATTATACATTACATGTCTAACTGTATTGCTTTTATTTCCTGCTACGTTGTGTCGTAATTGTTGTAATTTTTTGCGCCTGTGACTCTAATGTGGTATTGGATAACGTTATAAACGCTTTGTCATATTCTTATAACATTTTGCGAAGGTGGGTTTGCTCAATTCCACTATTTAGATTTTCCCCCTGCTATAATTTCTATTACATTTAAGAAGTCGACGTAAGTTTGCTAAATTATGTTTTTTCTTTAGGTTCTTGCTAATGAAGTGAAAGCCAAAGCTATAGCCTTTGATGAAGTCAACAAGTCCCCTGAATAGAATAAGAGAAGACTCACAGTTGTAACGGTTCGTTATTTGTTTCATGTCATTTCTTTTCTTTTAATGTTGTTCTTTTCGTTTGTCATTTAACTATGTTCTTCATGACTTTTCTCTCGGATTTTAAAATTGTTTTTAAAATTGTTATATATATAGCTCTAATCAGCAACCGTTGGTATAAGTGTTGATTTGTTGCTTTGGCCGAAGCAACTTCGTATGTTGGAGAGATGGAAGAGAACGCCAGATTAGATCTTTCGGTATGTGAAGGCTACGAGGTTAGGATGCATTATGATAATATTAAAGTGTCGAATGGGGACGAGGTTTTGAAGAGTGTCATTGGCTGATGGAGGATGAAGAGCTTTCCCAGTTTATTTTTGGTGCTTTTGATATTCAAGTTCAATGCTTTGAGGGTTTATGCATTGTGAATAATAACTACATTTGGAGTGAGTTTTGACCCGGTACGCCGTTTTCATTTTTGCTACTTCTTTTAAGTTTACCCAAATGACCCTTCAAAGTTGGCGTGTAACCTGCCTGACCCATTTATTTGTTTCGTATAACAATGATAGCGGTGGACTTATGAGGCCGATGCCCGAGTTTTGTACCATAAAAACTGTAATTGATGCTTCCTATTCTCACTTTTAATTGTCACGCGCAATAAGGTTGTAGATTTTTTTATTGCACTTTTAAACCATAGCCAAATCAAACCCAAATTTCAAACAAAGCAATAATGTTCGTTCTGTTTTATTGTAATTTGGTATGGATGTATTTTTTTTCAAACAGCCCAACGATGCTTATAGAAATCGTGCAAAGACTACATTTTATGCTGAAAAGCAATGAAGGCAAGCTGTAACAAAAAGCAAAGAGGATTTGGCAAAGTTAACCTCTCAGAGCTCTTGAAATCTATTGAGGAATATGAGAAGACACTTGAAGCTCGAAAACGATCTATAGGTAATGTTCATTTCTCTATGGTTACAGTCCTATGATTATAAACATATGTAACTGTGGATTCAATATAAATGAATTCTGAAAATATATGCACTTGACCACAAGATTTGTTATGTGATTCTACATGGAATAAAAACACACGTTACTGTACTATGCATTTGTTAATTGTTTTTTGTTTACTTTCATTTGTTGGTGTTGCTATGCAACCATATATTGTTGTATTGTTAGAATTTGCAATCTACAAACCTGAGAAAATGTGATATTATTGTTGCAAAAGAAATGGACAAATGCAATTGACATGGGTTTTTATGTCTAAGTGCTCATAATTTTTTTCAATCTTTACAAAGTTTTTATACTTATTACAGCTTACAAAAATCAATTCGGTAAAAAAGACGTCCCGCCGCAACGCGCGGGTTATTATGCTTGTTATATATATAAAGTTAAACCATACAAAATCCAGGCGCACCGGCCGGACTCCACCGGGTTATAACCCGGGTTTCATTTAATGTTCGGACCTGGGTGTCATTAAAAGAACGGGTTGCATTTATTTAATGCCCCGCCCCAAAAATTAATTGCTGTTGCTTGCCCCGCCCCGAAAATTAATTGCTGATTTCTTTACGACCTGGAAGAATCGTAAGGTATCGTCTGCTCATGTGTGCCTCTATCTGCTGATTTGATGTAAGTAAGTCTGATTATATCTTTTTTTCAAGTTTTTAATGAATTAAGGTTTAATAATTTGATGATCAGAAATTAATTGGGGCTTAATACCCTTTCAAGCATTTAGATAAAAGATTGAAACTTTTTAATTTGTGGGGTTTTTATGTTCTGTTACAACCATGGGTTGATAATCACCACAATAAGAACTGCACACTCTGTTTAAATAAGCAGTTACAGACAACTCTCAAGTTAAATTACCCCTAAATCATAAGATGGCAGCATATAGTTTTTGTTGCTTCATGAACTGATTTGATTAACCAATACTTATTATATGGCTTCCCTACACATAAACTGCTAATGTGAGGCTGGAATAAGTTTAGTTTTTAAAGGGGCTTTTGGGCATGGATGTTAACGTATTTAGGGGGCGAAACCAATTATGCAGTATCCCTCCTTTTTGACGTAACGGTATTAATAAATCTGTAATGTTCGCCTATATATTAAAATTAGTTGCTGGCTAATTTGAGGTTTTGAAGAATCTACCTTTTTTTTCTACCATTAAAAGTTCAAATTTGTATTAATTAGTTTTAAGTGACCGTAATTAAGAGATAACATATTGGTTTTATGAAAATAAACAAAATGTAAATGACTTAACTGACCTAACCTAAGAAAATTCAGTTTTATCAAAATCAAAAAAAACTTCATTGGTTGAGAGTGTGGCTTTTTTAATAAAAGATCAGGTTGAGAGTGTGGCATTATTTGAGAGTGTTGTGATAAGGTGAGATAAAAGATCAAGTATAGACCTCATTGCAGTGAGGAGTACGCTCTTAACAATACATTACAAATTGTGGTGTAAACATCTTTTTATGCAAAAAAAAAGGCATTTTGGTTAAATGAGATAATCCATACAAACATAAATTTATATTTTGCGATACATGAACATACTTCAGTGATAATTTAAAGCAGTTGTCTTTTAAATATTATTAATATATGGTATGCACATCTCTTTTGCGGGGGGGGGGGGGCGAGGATAAGACCTACTCGATTTTGGTTACTGAAATTTTATGGCAAAACAGGTGATTTAGAGTTTTCCTGGTGTTCATCATTTTTCAAAGTAAACTGACATTCAAATAGCTGTTTGGTGCTTAACTTTTGTGCGCAAAATCGATTTTGATGGATTGTTTTAAATTGACTATTCTAAAATTTATTTACCATGTGCGTTTCAATGTGTTTGTTGTGACTTCTTATAGTTGATCGCCAAATTATAGGGTCAAATTATATGTTCGCCTTTGATGATTATCTAGAATATTTGTGGAATATACTATAGATTTTCCTCCATTTGTAGGGAATTACACAAAAAAATTATATGTGTCTTATTTGTAATTTATGTTTAATGGTTTTTAAGGATCATACTATGAGAAAGCGATCGATGCTAAGGATGCAAAAATGGGAAAAATAAGCGAACACAAAGATTACGATACTCAAAGGGCATATGGGACCAAGGATTATAATTCAGAGCAGTGGATGCATCACAGGTTACTTCCACAGGATCTTCGGGAGCGCATCTGACGCTACGATCAGTACGAATGGTTGGGAACTGGCGAAGTCGACGAGCTCAATACTGTTAAAAATCTGTCCAAGGAGATGATGCAATGAATGCAGATATATTGCTTCCGCTGCCCTGCTCATTTAAGGTACCACTTTCGCTTTATTATAAGTATATCATAGAGAAGGGTACCATTAATTATTAGGTGCGCATTGCGTTTTATGATATCAGGACGCAAATTAAGCAATTTATGTATCTGAAAATACTGTAAGTTGGGGAAAAGCTCGGCCAGTGGACAAGGAAAAAGACGTTAAGGTCATTACATTAGCTGTAAACCACCAGCCTTGCACCCCTAAAGTAAATCCCACTAACATGTTGCTCTTTTTCTGAGACTAACGCATGGAAAAAAATTCATAAAATAGCTAACTAGATGGTTGTAGCTATGAAGAATATATCTAAGGAAATCGATAACTATCAGATAGATATGCATCTATCAACTATCCCTACCATTCGTGAGTAGTTGGCATAAAGGCATTAGGCGAATCTTAATGAATTTACACAACCACTTATATATATATATATATCGGCCACATGTACAAACATCTATTTGCATCGAATAATTTCCTTCAATCTTATAATCAACACTAGACTTAGAAAAGCTTATTTTAGTCTTTGTATATATAGATGTCCTACAACAGAATAGACTTTTCAGTATTGTAGACTATATATACGTTTTAGTAAACCATTTCATTATTCTTTAAGTTACTTCAGTTTAAGGTAGTAGATAATCAAGTTTACCTAAGTCTGAGACAACCAGCATGTATTTTGACCAAAAACAAACCGGATTGATAAAAATAGTACAAACTGAATTGTTAAAAATGCATTTTGGCCACAATGCATCGTGGTTAGCCACGTTTGGGGTAGTAGTTCAAATAAAGGTAGCCCAACGGCGTGTTAACGCCGAGCACCACGGTGTCGTAAATTTTAAAATGCTTGGTGTTGCCGTCGAACCTCCTCTATTACCATACGTACTCTTTTGAATCAGTAATAAGGCTCATACTTTCCAAAAGTGTCATGAAGTCAATAACATTTTCGAGTAAATATTGAGAGGATAGCAAAAAAATTAGGAACACGTAGCACCAGATCTTAATAATATCATGGTGACATCATATCTTTAATACCTACTTACTATTTTTACAGCCAACATTAAAGAGGAAATACACTGGCATAACTACCTTCACTGACTATCGTCTTTGTGATATTGAAAAATGGGAAATATATATAATGGTAGACAGGGAATTCATGTGTTTTAGAAGAGTCGAGATGAGGCCGAAGCATGTTAACGCGGGGATGAAATTTCATCAACAGTTGCTTTACTTTAGTATACCAGTTTTGGTTATTCACTGAACTATATTTCTCAAATTATATATACGAACATTCAATTGATATCAACTCGAGAAATATTATCTCTAACTGTATTTCTTCTTAAAGAACTATAGTCAGAATCCGTTCCCTTAAATGTTCCATGTCCCGAAACAAGGTAGTATTGCTTGATTTAGTATCCAGGTGGTCAAGAAATACTGTTCCTCGTATTTTGGCATTCATTAAGTTATTGTCATTTCTACTTAATGTCATTTCCCCTATGATTAATCATGTTTTTTGGTCTATTTACAGGGTTTTCAATTCTCAAGTCTGTAATGGAAGATGCGCAATCTGTTGCTACACTCTTAGAGTCGACAACCCCTAAGATTCAACAACTTCAGAGAGCCTTTGCTGAGCTAGAAAGCCACCGAGCAGTTACCCTTAACCTGAAATGGAAACAAATTGAGGAACATTTTAATGGGCTTGAGAAGTCCTTGAAGAGTCGTTTTACTGAGCTGGAAATTCAAGAAAAGGAGTTTAAAAGGAAAACAACTAAATCCCAACAAATGCTGAAGAAGCGTCAAGCAGCTGTGATGGCCAAGGAAGAAGCTTCATTGAGGAGACTTCAAGAGAACAGGGATGCTGCTGTTGTCGCTATTCCTAATGTCCTAGGGAAGCGCAAGAGTAGACAAATGGAAGAACAAGGTAGTAGTCCCATTGTTGAAGAGAAACCAAGTGATTATAAGGCTTCTAAATGTAAGATAGAGGATATGAGAAAGTTATCTGATATTGATGCTAAGGCGCTAACAAATCCCCAGCTTGCCAAATTGTGCGAGGAGAACAATGCACATGGACTACACAAGTTCATATCAGACAACCGAAAGAATCTTGCTTCCATGAAAAAGGATATTTCGATTGCATTGAAGGCTGCAGCTCATCCTGGGTGTCTGGTTTTGGATTCACTTAGTGGTTTTTACATCTCAGATGATTCTAACATTGATGGGGAAAAAGATGCGAATCTTTTAGGTCAACGAAGAACATGTATCATGCTGATGGAATGTCTTAGCATTTTGTTAACAAATTTGGATGAGAAGTCTGTTTCCATGGTCGTTTCCAAAGAAGTGAAGGAATGAGCAAAGGTTATTGCCGAGGAATAGAAACCAAAATTAGACGATCTTGATGCGGATGCCAGCAGTGGGAACTCTTTGTTGATTGCAGGTTGCCCTGCTACTGCTGCCTGCAGCTTGCCACTGCCAAACTGAAACATGCCCAAAAAAAGAGAAGAAAAAGAAAGCGCTTGCTCAGGTGATGATCAATGTGCAGGTTAGAGTTGTGTCAAAGGAGCTTTTTATTGGATTTCACATTCATGTTGTAAAACTCATATGTTGATATTATACATTTAAACAAATGGTTGTATTACACAAACACCCCGCCGCACAACGTAAATTAACATAAAAAATCCCGCGGTGCGCGGGTTGAAAACCTAGTTCTATGCTATGCGGTGAAATTGATCTTGAGCCAAAAGAACCATTATTTACTTTACAAAGGCTGTCTGCAACAGCATTGGACAGGAATCCGCACACGTGTTCTAACAAAATAGTCACTATATCCATGGTGGAAGGGAGATAGCCCTTACGTAGAACATTCTGGGATTGCATGCAAAGTGTTCTATGATTTTATCCTTGTCTCGTAGACATAAAGGATGTTAGTTCAATAGAATGATTTTTAATTTTTTTAAAGTAAATGTGATTAGACATACTTTTGTCCAAGCCCAAAAGGGCCCAAAAAATATGCAGACATGTGTAAAGCTAATACTATATGTTGTAATTTTTGTTCAAGTTTTTTTACATTTGGGTAGCACATATACATATGTATTAAGAGGCCATCTTTGATGTACAACAATTACTTGCCACATGGAAGCTAACAATGTCTTTAGTTGTTGAAGAGAAAATTATTATGCTAGTGTATGATGACAATACAATTTTCACAAATATTAAATATATATGATGCTCTATATTCAGTCTTATGCACATAATCAAGATACAGATAGTTCTAAGCTTTAAATATAAGACCATTACCTTATCAATAAGTACCTTCAGCATTGTACTGCATATTACACCCTTGTGGAATCATACATGGAAGTTCTGATTTGGACATAGAACTGATCTGCAATGAATCTCAACCAGCATTGCAGATAATTATACCATGTGACGTGCAACCTGAATACGTAAATACAAATACACATGACATGTTGGTAATTTTAGTGTTATTAACTTATTTTATGTAATTGTGGTTTACTTTGAGACTAATGGCCTTATAAAAGTTTAGCTCATGACGGGTTAGGAGGTGCGGAGTGCACACTCGTCAAAGTTAGCTTGATACCGCGGGGATAAAGACGCGGAGGTCAAGGGGCAGCGCCCCTTGCGATTGGTGTATAACCGAAAATAACCGAATTTCGGTTATGGATATATACAGACTTAGTCTCATTTGCAGAATAGACAACATATAATATTCTACGGTTTTTTGATCGATTTCTGATGCCTTAGAATTCAATTGCCAATCTGTCTTATCTGATTAAGGATTTCGTGAACCCGATGCATATAGGGTCGAAATACTTTAATCTGAAAGTGATTACACGATTCAGATTGATATCAAGATTATAAACCATTCACACACCAGATAATATTCATACAAAGATTAAAGTATTTCCTGGTTTTAATCATAGGAGACACTGTTAAGGATATGACTGCAATGTTTGGGAAGTTAGATAAGTTTGAGGGGAATAATTTCAGGCGATGGCAGAAGAAGATGCACTTTCTTCTCACCACGTTGAAGGTTGTATACGTGTTGAGTACCCCTATGCCTGAGTTTGTGGAGGATGAACCGCTAGAGCAGACAAGGAGACGATGCAAGTGGGAGAATGACGATTACATCTGTCGTGGACACATCTTGAACGGTATGTCGAATGCCTTATTTGATGTATACTAAAACGTAGGTTCGGCAAAGAAGTTATGGGACCAACTTGAATCAAAATACATGGCAGAAGATGCTTCTAGTAAGAAGTTTCTTGTTAGTAATTTTAATAATTACAAGATGGTTGATTCAAGGTCTGTGATGGAACAATATCACGAACTCTTTCAAATTCTGGGATAGTTTACACAACACGGTTTGAATATGGATGAATCCATTTCTGTGTCTAGTATCATAGACAAACTTCCACCCTCATGGAAGGATTTTAAACACAGTTTAAAACACAACAAGGAAGAGTTGTCTCTGGTACAACTTGGAGGTCCCTTTCGCATAGAGGAATCCCTAAGGGTGGAAGAAAGTGGCAAAGGCAAAGGTAAAGAAATTGTTGGTTCTTCTTCGGTTATCATGATAGAAGATGGTAAGAACAAGAATAACAACAAGAACAACAAGGGCAAGAAAAAGAAGAATGATGGTAATAAACGACGGATCCAACAAAAAGTCCAAAGTGACTTGTTAGAAGTGTGGCAAAACTGATCACTACAAAAAGGATTTTCGTGTTAAAAAGAACAATGGTGGTAACACTTCTGGTTAGGGACAAGGATCTAAGGATCCTAATTCATCACAAGGTCTGAATTTTGACTTTGATGTAATTCCTTTTAATCATTATGTGTCGCATATTTATGAAATATGTTATGTGCAGGATGATGCATTTGCTTGGTGGATTAACTCGGGTGCAACTTGTCTTGCATGTAAGGATCGTTACTGGTTTGATACATTTCATCAGGTGCAAGATGGATCCGTGCTTCATATGGGCAACGAGTCAACATAACCAATACTTGGTCGTGGAAATGTTGTTTTAGAATTCAGTTCTGGAAAAACTATTACTTTAGTTAATGTTGTGTATGTAGTGGGGCTTAGGAAAAAACCTTATGTCCGGTCCCGTATTAAATAAGTGTGGTTATAAACAAGTGTATGCATCTAATAAGTATATCTTATCAAGTCATGGTGTATTTGTTGGTTTGGTTACTATAATAATGGCATGTTTATGTTAAATCTCAATAAAGTTCTTAATACTTTTAGTAGTGTTTGCATGATTAGTTCTAAAGATGTTGATTCTTCTATGTGGTATGCTCGTTTAGGACACATTCACTATAAACGTATGCTTTCTATGTCTAAGGATAATTTAATTCCAGAATTTGATATTACCTTAGAAAAATGTAACACTTGCATGTTAACTAAAATCACTAGACAACATTTCAAAGATATAAAATGAGATTATAATATTTTAGAATTGATACATAGTGATCTATGTGATTTTCATGTCACTCCTTCCTTAGGGAATAAGAAGTATGTAGTCACCTTTATAGATGATGCATCTAGATTTTGTTATGTTTAACTATGCCATGCTAAAGATGAAGCCTTAGATAAATTTAAAATCTATAAAACTGAGGTTGAGTTGCAACAAAATGATTTAATTAAAACTTTACGCATGGATAGAGGTGGTGAATATTATGATCCTGATTATTTTCAATCCGTAGGAATCATACATGAGACTACAGCTCCTTATACACCATAACAAAATGGTGTGTCCGAAAGGAAAAACAGAGCTCTTAAAGAAATGGTTAATTCCATGTTATCTTACCCGGGTTTGAGTGAAGGATTTTGGGGTGAAGCCATGTTAACGGCTTGCTATTTATTAAATAGAGTTCCTAATAAAAAGAACAAAGTCACCCCATATGAACTTTGGTACAAAAAATGACCTAACTTGTCATATTTGCGAGTTTGGGATTGTAGGGCTGTTGGAACCCAAAAGGAAAATTTTGGTTGAAAAAGATATTGATTGCATCTTTATTGAATATGCTGAGCATTCCAAGGCATATAGATTCTATGTAATATAACCTAATGAATATATATATCTGTTAATTCGGTTACAGACTCAAGAGATGTAATGTTTGATGAAAAACGATTCACTTCAATACATAGACCTAAAAGTCTGATGCCAAGTTCAAATGAAGATCAAATTGGTAAAACTCCAATTGAAACCCCTAGAAATCACAGGAGTAAAAGAGAAAGGGTAGATAAATCATTCGGATCTGATTTTTAACTATACTTAGTTTAGGGATCAAGAGATGAGATTGGACCTTAATATTCTAACTGTTAGAGCATAGAAGAGGATCCATGAACGTTTGATGAAGCTATGCAATCTCGTGATGTTGCATTCTGGAAAGAAGAAATCAATGATGAGATGGATTCAATTATTGAAAATAATACATGGATTTTATCTGATGTACCACTAGGTTGCAAACCTTTGGGTTTCAAATGGATCTTCAAAAGGAAGATGAAAGTTGATGGAACCATTGACAAATTTAAAGCTAGATTGGTTATCCAAGGCTTTAGACAAAAGGAAGGAGTCGATTATTTCGATACCTATGCTCCTGTTGCTCGAATATCCACAATCAGATTATTGATTGCTTTAGTAGCTACTTATAATCTAGTGATCCATCAAATGGATGTGAAAAAAACATTCTTGAATGGTGATTTGGAAAAGGAGGTATATATGAAGCATCCGAAAGGTTTTATTATGCATGGTAATGAGCATAAGGTGTGTAAATTTATTAAATCATTATATGGACTCAAGCAGGCTCCAAAATAGTGGCATCAAAAATTTGATGAGGTTGTCTTGTCTAGTGGGTTTGTTCTAAACCAGTCTGACAAGTGTGTATATTGTAAATTTGATAAATCCGGTAAAGGAGTCACCATTTGCTTATATGTTGATGACATGTTGATCTTTGGGACAGATCAAGATCAAGTGGATAAAACGAAAGAGTTTTTGTCATCAAATTTCTCCATTAAGGACATGGGGGAGGCTGACGTGATCCTTGGTATAAGGATTAAACGTGAGGACAATGGTATAACAATTACTCAATCACATTATATTGAGAAAACACTCACGAAGTTCAAATGTGATTGATTGATGTCCAGTCAGCACTCTGTTGGATTCGACTATCAAACTTATGCCTAATACAGGCAGGTTTGTAAATCAACTTGAGTACTCTAGAGCAATTGGTTGCTTGATGTAGGTACACTAGTAATCCTAGTACTCATCACTGCATGCTATAATGCGGGTATTCAAGTACTTAAAGAAAACCATGGATTATGGTTTATAATATGTTGGGTTTCCTTCAGTTTTAGAAGGATATTCTGATGCATGTTGGATAACTAATTCAGAAGATCATACTTCTACAACTAGTTGGGTATTTTTGCTTGGTGGAGGTACCATCTAATGGGCTTCCAAGAAGCAAACTTGTATTACTAAATCAACAATGGAAGCAGAGTTTGTAGCTTTAGCTGCAGCTAGCAAAGAGGCAGGATGGTTGAGGAATATGATATATGAGATTCCATTGTGGCCAAAACCAATTTCTCCTATTTCTATTCATTGTGATAGTGCAATTACTTTGGCTAAGGCATATTGTCAAATATATAATGGAAAGTCTAGACACTTAGGTGTTAAACACAGCATAGTTCGTGAGCTCATTACAAATGGAGTAATTTTCGTGAATTTTGTTCGATCTCAACAAAACATGGTGGATCACTTGACAAAAGGATTAGCCTGAGACTTAGTGCACAAGTCGGCTATCGGGATGGGACTAAAGTCCATCAAAATCTCTAATGATGAGACACCCAATTCCCTTCTAGCTAACGCTAGGAGCTGAATTCAATGTGGAAAGCTTATTTTTAGTGATCGGAGCACATTAAACACAATCATCCCAATGTATGTGCTCGGTTCTACAGTTATTGTTAGGTTGAAGTTCAACTTCTTAATAGTTCTTTTAAAAAATTGCATGTGTAGGTGCAAGAATAAAAAGACTACCTATGTGAGCATGAAGTTTTGCTGCTTTAAGAAGCTTTGAACTTGGCTTTTATATGCTCATCAAAGGATATGGACACATGGCTATATAATGGCGTCATGTTTATAAACTTTAGAGTTTTACAGTAACTTATGTGTATATTATCTTTGGGTATTCATATGAATTGAAGGGTTCAATCCTAAGCGACACCTTGATTTTCGAATTTTTAGAATGTGTAATATACTAAGTGAAAATTTAATCCATAGTGACATTTTTATTTATGCATAAGTTTGGTTTGTTTTGTGTATTTTAGTGAATCAAGGATTACACTAAAATAGAGGAGGTTCTTGGTAATTTTAGTGCTATCAACTTATTTTATGTAATTGTGGTTATATTGAGACTAATGACCTTATACAAGTTTAGCTCATGACGGGTTAGGAGGTGCGGAGTGCACACTCGTCAGAGTTAGCTTGATATCGCCAGGACAAAGACACGAGGGTCAAGGGGCAGCGCCCCTTGCGAGGTCAAGGGGCAGAGCCAACCAACAACATAGGGGTTGGTGTATAACCGAAAATAATCGAATTTCGGTTATGGATATACACAGACTTAGTCTCATTTGCAGAATAGACAACATATAATATTCTACGGTTTTCTGACCGATTTCTCGTGCCTTAGAATTCGATTGCCAATCTGTCTTATCCGATTAAGGATTTCGTGAACCCAAGGCATATAGAGTCGAAATACTTTAATCTGAAAGTCATTATACGATTCAGATTGATATCCGGATTATAAACCATTCACACACCAAATAATATTCCTACATGACATGCATAAATAGGTAACTAAAGTGTTTTTCACCTTGCGACATCTTAAAACATGACATCGGAATTTTACCTAAAGAATATAAACTATCAGGTGGGAGAGGGTGAACAAACACATTAATAAGTAATGATCAAGAAACATATGAGATCCAAAAGTTTAGACATAAACTACATGTCACCTAACGAATAAGAAACAAGTGTTAAATCAATTAGAATTTCGAGGAAGTAGTGCCATGTTTTGGTCCATAAGATCTTCTTAGTTGCACCCTTGTTTAACCGGTTCCTAATTATAATTCTCTAATGAAACTTAACATACTTTTACTTTCATCATGTTGACTTAATGTGGTTTTGACCGACTTGATACGTAATTGTACCTACTAAACGGTAGTATGACCAAAATCAAAATTTTTAAATAGTGATTAACATCAAAGTAGACGAACTTTAGCTATCAGGGGGGTTAGCTTTCGGATTTTTTTAATAAGATATGATATCATTATACTAGCAAGATATGACTTGGTATGCAGATTCAGCCCAAGTATTAGTATGCAATGGCAGGGAGCTCCAAGCATGGTATGCAGAGTCCATCAACGTGGGGCATGCTGATCTCTGCCACATCGTCTTGTGGCCGACTTTAGCCAGTAAAGATGACCTTACTTAAATCCTAACCACCATCACTGGCTAGCATCAGCGCAACATACAGCACTAAACTTTGGTGGCTACATACCTAACCGTCCTCTACTAATGCGCCGCTTACTCCCAGACCAAAATGACCCTGAATATTTAAGTTTCCATGATGACCCACAAAAGTACTTTTTATCAGCTTTACCAAGCTTACTACAATCAACCAAGTATATGGCTGTGGTGGAAACCTTGTCCACTCACTCACCCGATGAATACATCGGTGAAAGCAACAAACTGGCAGTTGTCTGGTGATGCTGAGATTGTGGAAGCTTTTTATGCATTTTGAGCTGAGATTCAACGGATCGAAAAGGAGATTGAGAAAAGGAAGAGATACAGGTTTAAAGAAAGATGTGGTGCCGGTGTTTTACCATACGACATTCGTGCACCAAGTTTCGAATCGGGAGCAACATGTAGAGGTGTTCCAAATAGTGTGTCTATATAATGAGCAACAACTACTCATGCTCGTTTTTTGATGACCCAAATGAGGAATACATACAAATAATGCCTTAAAATTTTGTTCATGTTCATTCACATAATAAATGAAACTGAACGGTTGATGAAACGTCACCGAACGTTCTGTTCGTTTACCAAGTTCGATTCTTTTACATGTAAGGTATTAAATTGATTCTGCCTTGTATATGTATCGTTGTCATCCCATTCAGATAAACATAAGACGTGAGTTTTAACTCATAACCGTATCATAATACAAAAAAGGGAGTCGATGAGTTAAAAAAGGCTTTGTACACACATTTGAGAAGAGTCTGTTTCAAAGTAAGTAATTTTATGGCCATTAATAGTCCAAGCTAACTCACCCGAGAGCTTAAGTTTTAGATATAGCTAAATGTTTTTTGGCAAGGCCATAACATTTTGAGTTTCCATTGCTCATTGTGCAATACAACAATTTGAAGACATGGAATCATTGTTTCATGACATGTTTTTTTCTTACTCAAATGAAGCAACAAAAAGATCTAGTTGTAGTTGTTCTTGCTGCAAGTGTTCGATGCACCACCAAGGTATGAGATGAAAAGAATCTATCGTACTCGGTAACTTGTATCCTCCAATCTATTTACATCTTATAGGAACACAAGCATAACATCTTTAACCTTCATATGAAATTTACCAGAGTACAAGTTACCAAATACAACCATAACATATGATTAGCTTGCAAAAACAAAATTTACATCTTTAATATCAAAATTCTTCATTCAAGCCCGTATCTACCATAATTAACAACATATGAACTGTTCATTTAAAATATAAGTAGCAAAAGTATCTACCATAATTTCTTAAACTATTTTCTATGTTGGTTGTCACTGAGATCTCATTGTTGAGATTAGCGACGGCCGACGGTTATCGCCGTCTTGGCTTCCGCAAAGTTATGAGAGCAGAAGTATTCTCCGCTTGCCTTTGAATATCATCAAGTGTGCCAATGCTCGTAAAATGTGCCAAAAACATAAAATCTTGCTACCCACAGATCAACCGCATCAGAATATAGTACTTATATCATTATGTGGTTAATTTACGTGTAGCAGAATCTATATTTTTCGCACATTTCATAAGCATTGGCACGCTTGATTATACTCAAAGGCAAACAGAGAATATACTTTTGCTCTCATAAGCTTCTATAACTTTGCAGAGAAAGCGAGATGGCGATTACCACGGTAATCGCAAGAGATGTTGGAACAACCAAGATCAAGGTGAAAACAAAATCATAAGAAGAAGATCTAGTTCCAATTAGGTAAGAGTGTTTGTTTGGTGGTTGAGGGAGGTAGTAAGTGTGAAATGAGGGCTCGTAAGTGTGAGTTTGATACTAGGGTTTGGGATTTTAGGTTTAAATGTATGTGGGCTTGCTGGGCCCAAATATTTTAGGTTCATGCATCATGAGAGTCCAATAGTTCCGGCTCTCATTTTACTTTTTTTTTATAATACTACACGGATATTTGTGCAAAATAACTATGTATAACGGTAAATAATTTTATACTTACAAACTTGTGTTTTAATGTGACATTTATGGGGTAATTGTGAGAAAAATGGTTTATGGGTTATAAGCGAAGCTTAAAGAAAATGACTATACTTATAGATTAAGTAAGTTCTTTTTCTATCTTTATTATGTACTTTTTCATAGTTAATTGCTTAAAGAGTTAACTACATTTTTGGTCTTTATGATTTGTCGGGTTTAATGGTTTTGATCAAATAGTTTAAAATTTAACGGATCCAGTCTATTTTTGGTCGACCCGTAACACCATTGATCCAAACGTTAGTTTGACTGTTAAATAGAGGGGTAATTTTGTGATTGTGTATTATTAATAAACTCGAAACACTTGCCTAATGTTTTAGATATATATACTTGCCTAATTTTTTAAGACCTCATCACTCTCCAAACTCTTTCCATGTTTATCTCAGTCACACATATATACCCCCACTAACACAAACATAATCAAACCCGGCCGCCACCACTGTAAACGCCGGCGATGGGGTTTTTTGTGGTTGTGTATCTAGCCGAAAAGCACTGAAAATCAACACCAATAGTCGCGGGGGGGTTTCGTGGTGGTGATGTGGATTTGGAACACCATACCCACCAGTTTTGGGGTTGTTCACAAACCCATCTTGACTGTTGATGTTAGTAGTGTTAGTGAATCAAGATCTATGTCACCATGGTGTAGCAATCAAGAACAACAGCAACACCATATGTAGTGGGTTTTTATTCAAGATCTATAGTCAGTTTGTACTCAAAAACCATTGGAAGAAACACCGGAGCAAGGTTTTTGTATTCAAGAATTGTAACACTACATCATGTTTATATGTATGATGCCTTTGGATCTGTTTATATTTGGAAATGGGTTGCGCTTGTATTTCTTGTCACTTGATTGGGTTGCGTTTGGATATGTTTATCTTTGGAAATGATAGCTTTTAGGAGATAGTAACAGTACATCAGTTTTAATGAGTGATTTAGTAATAATAATAATAATAATAATAATAATAATATTATAATAATAATAATAATAAAGTAAAGGGCATTCCGGTCATTGCACATTATCATCCGAGGGTATTTTAGTCATTTTATGGTTTTTTCTCGAGTCAAACTAACAGTCAACTAAAAATGGACCAAAGGTGTTACGGGTCAACCAAAAACGAACTGAATCCGTTACATTTTAAACTATTAGACTAAAACCGTTAAATCCGGTAAACCATAAGGACAAAAAATGTAGTTAACTCTTACTTAAAAATGTGACTTTTTTTAATCATTGTGTGTTAAAAAGGTTCTTTCTATCTTTTTTAGGTTCGGTTTAGATTTGATATTGGTTTGAAAGAAAAGAAAATTAGAGAAAAAATTATTATTTAAAATACACATATATTTTAGAATTTAATTAGTACATAAAATATATATATTTTAAACAAAAATTTAAAGATCAGACAATAAATAAAGGAAAGATGCGGCTGAGAATTTTTTGAATAAAAAAATATAGCTGAATACTCAAAACCCAACATGCTAGGTGGGGCTGAGAATTTAGGTTAAAACCCTGACGTCACGTCACTTTGAAGGATACCAAACAACATATTTCATATATCTTTGATTCTAAACCCACTAAAAACCACTTATCAAACGGGCTTGGGTTTCGTCCAATTAGTACTTTGCCCAATGGTTTTTGTCTTGGCCCAAATGTGCCTAATGTTTGGTTTAGCCGTTCGGCTCAACAATGTGTAATGTGTAATGTGTACTGTGTACCATGAAACATGTATCGAGACACTTATGTTAGTAACTCTTAATTAATTGTCATGTTTTATAATCTCGTAGTCATATCCTTGAAGCATTTGTCTTGCAATACTAATTGGCCATGAGAATCTTGGGTGGTCGGAAACAAAAGTTGGCTAGGGGGAAAGAAAAGAAACATAACTACTCCCTTTAATACTTTACCTTGTCTATAGATAATGCTTTCATGGGTGGTTTCAAACTTTTTGAGTTTACAAAGTTATCCCATCAACACAATTACTTCAACTCCCATCCTCCTTTTGTTGAAGATATCTCAACTCATTTTCATCGTGTTCTTAGATTAAACATGCAAAAAGAAGGCTTACAAGGCCGATGAATCGCCGCCTAAGCGCTACTGGACAACAAACCTTTCCGTGTCTGATTAATCAGTCAAACAATTAGTCAACCATGGTTAACAGCAGTCAAAGACGATCAATGGTAGTCAAACTTGCTGAAAAACTGCAAATCATGCTAGAAATACTCAAAACTCACCATAAACATGTATTAATCACTTATGGTAGTTGTTTATATCTATTATAAGTTGGTTTTTAAAGAAAGATTAATTTCATATATCACCCTAATTTGAACATTAATTTAATATATACCTAAAGTGCAACCCATGAATGCATAATGTATAATGATTTTAAAGCATGTTTGGATATATATGAAATTTTCATGGTTAAGGAGGGGAAATATGAAATTGCCCCTTTAAAGAAAATCTTGCAGGAAATACACAAAACTCACCGGAAATACCCAAAACTTGCCTATACCGATTACAAGCTACAAAAAAATTGACCGCCCGACTGCCGATTCACGATTTTTATAACCTTGCATATTATAACTCCAAAAAATAGTAGTAAAAATAAGTTTTTACTTTGAATACTAAAAATCTATCAATCGGCTCTTAAACAAATTATCGCTTATAAAATCGAGTATTGTAACCACTAAGTGACAGCATAGTGGTAAAACAATTGTGACTATTTTAGGGTGTTTTTATAGAAGATGATGTGAGTTAATACACTTAACATTGTGAACAATATTGAATGCTTTTAAAGCTTTTTGACAATAATAGAGAGTGGATGAGGTGTTGTTGTGGCATGTCGGGCACAAACTTTATGGATTAGACGGCTAAAAAAAGAAAAATCGTGATTACCTAAAAAAAATTTGTATGCATGAGCTAATTGACGTTCGAAACAGGTCATGACCAACCTGAAAGCGATCCAAAAAGGTCGGTCCAAATGTCCAATAGAATAAAATCTGTTAATATATGAGTTAATTAAATTAAACTAAGAGAAAAGTGCAAATATGCTCCCTGTGGTTTCCCAAATTTGCATATTTGCTCCTCAACTTCACGAAAGTGCAGGCGGCCTCCCTAGTTTGAAACTTTCATTGCACTCGTGCTCCCTGCCAGGGAGCACGAATGCAATGGGAATTGAAACTTCCATTGCCCTCGTGCTCCCTGCACTTTCGTAAAGTTAGGGAGTAAGTCTGCAATTTTTGCAAACCACAGGGAGCACATTTGCATTTTTCTCTATCTTTTATTACATCTTATATTATAAATAGCTTTACCTATTGATGGTGATGCAGTCTTTTTTCGTTTTGTTGTTTTTTTGTCTTTCACAGGTTTTTTTTCGACAGTAGAACCTACATCAAGACAAATGTATATTTGTCAAAAATCATATATGATTAATACTTGATTTCAATCTAAAAGACATTAACAAAGTGAATCATGTTGTTTTATGTTTAGTCGTTCTCTTACACTATCATTCTGCTACTCAGAATTTGTCAAAAATCATATATGATTAGGCATAGCCTGCGGCATAGCATTCGACTGTAACGAAGACATAGGTTTCGTCTGTGCCGAAGGCATAGTCTGCGGCTTAGCCGAAGGCAAAGGCTGTGGTCGATCCTTTTACATGTAAGGTATTAAATGATTCTGCCTTTTATAGTGTTATCGGTTGTCATCACCATTCAGATAAACATAAGACGTGAGTTTTAACTCATAACCGTATCATAATACAAAAAAGGGAGTCGATGAGTTAAAAAAGGCTTTGTACACACATTTGAGAAGAGTCTTTCAAAGTAAGTAAGTTTATGGCCATTAATAGTCCAAGCTAACTCACCCGAGAGCTTAAGTTTTAGATATAGCTAAATGTTTTTTGGCCAATGCCATAACATTTTGAGTTTCCATTGCTCATTGTGCAATACAACAATTTGAAGACATGGAATCATTGTTTCATGACATGTTTTTTCTTACTCAAATGAAGCAACAAAAAGATCTAGTTGTAGTTGTTCTTGCTGCAAGTGTTCGATGCACCACCAAGGTATGAGATGAAAAGAATCTATCGTACTCGGTAACCTGTATCCTCCAATCTATTTACATCTTTAATCTTATAGGAACACAAGCATAACATCTTTAACCTTCATATGAAATTTACCAGAGTACAAGTTACCAAATACAACCATAACATATGATTAGCTTGCAAAAACAAAATTTGCATCTTTAATATCAAAATTCTTCATTCAAGCCCGTATCTACCATAATTAACAACATATGAACTGTTCATTTAAAATATAAGTAGCAAAAGTATCTACCATAATTTCTTAAACTATTTTCTATGTTGGTTGTCACTGAGATCTCATTGTTGAGATTAGCGACGGCCGACGGTTATCGCCGTCTTGGCTTCCGCAAAGTTATGAGAGCAGAAGTATTCTCCGCTTGCCTTTGAATATCATCAAGTGTGCCAAGGCTCGTAAAATGAGCCAAAAACATAAAATCTTGCTACCCAAGAGCAACCCGCATCAGAATCTATACTTATATCATTATGTGGTTAATTAAACCGTGTAAGCAGAATCTAAAATATTTTCCGCACATTTCATAAGCATAGGCAACGCTTTGAATTATCTCAAAGGCAAACAGAGAATTATACTTTTTGCTCTCATAAGCTTCTAATAACTTTGCAAAGAAAGCGAGATGCGATTACCACGGTAAACGCAAGAAATGTTGGAAACAACCAAATCAAGGTGAAAACAAAATCATAAGAAGAAGATCTAGTTCCAATTAGGTAAGAGTGTTTGTTTGGTGGTTGAGGGAGGTAGTAAGTGTGAAATGAGGGCTCGTAAGTGTGAGTTTGATACTAGGGTTTGGGATTTTAGGTTTAAATGTATGTGGGCTTGCTGGGCCCAAATATTTTAGGTTCATGCATCATGAGAGTCCAATAGTTCCGGCTCTCATTTTACTTTTTTTTTATAATACTACACGGATATTTGTGCAAAATAACTATGTATAACGGTAAATAATTTTATACTTACAAACTTGTGTTTTAATGTGACATTTATGGGGTAATTGTGAGAAAAATGGTTTATGGGTTATAAGCGAAGCTTAAAGAAAATGACTATACTTATAGATTAAGTAAGTTCTTTTTCTATCTTTATTATGTACTTTTTCATAGTTAATTGCTTAAAGAGTTAACTACATTTTTGGTCTTTATGATTTGTCGGGTTTAATGGTTTTGATCAAATAGTTTAAAATTTAACGGATCCAGTCTATTTTTGGTCGACCCGTAACACCATTGATCCAAACGTTAGTTTGACTGTTAAATAGAGGGGTAATTTTGTGATTGTGTATTATTAATAAACTCGAAACACTTGCCTAATGTTTTAGATATATATACTTGCCTAAATTGAGGAAAGCCATAGAAGAGAAATGCTTGTCACCAGAAAATAAATTTGGTATGCCTCGCTTCTTTTATCCTGAAAATAAGCTAATAGACACGTTAAAATTTACGTGCAAAGTAAGCAAAATGGGTTCGGGTCAAAAC
Source organism: Tanacetum coccineum (assembly GCA_026074375.1). NCBI lineage: Eukaryota > Viridiplantae > Streptophyta > Magnoliopsida > Asterales > Asteraceae > Tanacetum > Tanacetum coccineum. Next base: position 20,939 of record BQNB010042903.1, on the reverse strand, counting down.
AGGTCATGTTTGTACGGGTCAGGTCCTGTTGACCTGGAACGCCATCTGTCCAAAAAGTTAAACTATTATTGAATAGTTAGTGTAGATATTTCAATAATAATCTAAAACTTTTAATAAGATGATTAAAGTTTGTTCATGATGTAAAAATACGGACAGTCCAATTATAATCTCTATTTACGACTTTGTTTTGGTAACCATGGTGTGCAACCTTTTATCCAAATGATTTAACCTGCACTATATACTAATAATTTGGTTTACAGGTATGCTGGATGATGCTTATGCTCTCTGTGAGGCTGGGGAAGTGTCGATAATGCCACTTCTTTCCTTGATGGATTTGTACAGAGAGGAAGTGTAAATTGTTTTCAAACTATATCTTTTTTTTTGTACGTGCAACTCCCTATTTTAGCTAATTAATTCCTTATGGCGCAACTTCAGTACTTATAATCATAAGGTAAAATCCGTGCAACACCCTCTAAAATATGCTGGGTCCGTCTATGATCTTGACTGCCTTGTGTTATCAAGACTTATCACTGTACTCATGTTGTGACTTTTTCTTACTATTCACATGAATGACCTTGACCATTTCATTTTATTGTTATTGTTATTGCCGTCCGTTTTATTGTTATTCTTACTGATCTCATCCTATCACTCAGGTAAGCATGGTCGATAATATGTATGAAATTTCATCTTTACATGTATGCCTCATAGCAATCTGTTAAAAGACTCGGTTTTTTAATGGGTATTCAGGAAATTAGGCCTGGAAGCTGTATCCGGGGAAAGCCATCTACCTACAATGGTTAGGGAAGAAGTTTTTATGGCTTTGGTTAATTTAGACCACAAAGAAACTCATGAAGAACTGAAGAAGCGATTTCAGACGTTATAAATGATAAAAATACATCAGCGTTTCCGGTTGATATCAGAAAGGTGAACATCAAATTATAACTAACCCGTATATCATGAAAGTCCTCGTTTTTCTGAAATGTGAATACCAACTCATAGAAGCCTTTTTGTTTCCTTCTGCTTACATTTCTATAATGAGAACTTCAAGTTTTCTTGACAGAAGTAAGGTTGATTCCCTACTAAAGCTATATCGCGAAACTGATTCAGTTGAGGAGAAAACAAGAATTTGTGTAGGCATTTACTAATGGGGAAGATTATTATCAGTTGCTAGAAGACTTATGATTATTATTATTAAAATGTGAGTGATTTCAAGTTCCATTCTTTTAAGGTGCAAACAAATGTGATCACGTCAACCTTTTTGAAAAGAAAAGGGTTTTACCCGGTTAGGGTTTTTTAGTGCTAAGTTCAAACATCATTAATTAGTCAGACAAAATATCAAAAAGTAGCTTTTATTTGGTGCTTAAATTCAAATATTACATTCAGTATAGACATGACATGTTGTGTGACATTCACATCTTTTACGGTTTTACATGTAATGTATTTAGTTGATTTTACCTTATAGATTTATCGTTGTCATCCCATTTAGATTTAACATATTAAACAAACAAAAAACACGATTTTTATCTCATAACACAAAGAAGGGAGTCGATGAGCTAAACGAACGCTTTGTACACGCAATTGAAAAGAGTCTATAACAATGCTTCAAATTAATTTTATTGCTATTAAGTATTAACCATGCTTTAGCCTTTATTCACCCAATAGCCTATATACAATTAGTGAATTAGATCTTTTTGGCCAAGGCTTATTACACTTGGAGTTTCTATGGCTGATAAGGCTATTACACTTTGATTTTCTACGGCTGATTGTGTATGTTTTTTCTAAACGAGCTCTTCTTCAAACTGCCTTCACCAAATCTTTTTTCTAAATCCATCTTCTAAAAATCTTCCAGAATGTCATCAAGTTCTCTAGATCTTCTCAAAATCTTTCACAATGTCATCAAGTTCTTTAGGTTCTTTAGAACTGTGGGTATCTGGTTGAATATATTCATTTGGTATTTTTGTAACTTTTTCTTCAGGTGCTTCCTGAGCATTGAGGAAGTCCGTAAGATTATTATGGATAAAACGAAACCAGTAACCATGGATTCTCTAATGGTCATATGAGGCTGTGGACAAATTTTTGAGTGAAGTTGCCCCAGCTGAAGATGGAGCTGCTGCTACGGTAAGTACGGGAGATGCTGTTAAAGATGCAGATGCAGCAGCTTAGCTCGCAGCACGCGGGGGAATCTGGTGGGGAATCGGAAATGCAACATGAAATAAGACCCAAGCAACCAAACACGCCATTGCAAACACCAACTACTGTGGAAAAACAACAAAAATGAAAATTTTTAGCACTGCAATAATCTATACTCAAAAGCCAAACTTCAAATGTGAGTGAGGCAATGAGCACTGCCATACAAAAGAAAAAATCAATTAAGAAAATAACACATAATAGCCTAACAAATACATTGAAGCTAATTTCTACCTTTATCCACGTTGTGCGCAACATCTCATTGTTGGGATTAAACAAGGAAATCGAGGCCGAGTGTCGATGTAACAGAGGACGTACTAGGAGACCATCGTTGTTGAGACGTCGATTAGATGGAAGATGATGGCTTTGAAAAGTTAGGACCTCCGACATGGGTGAGATTTTATGTAAGATTTGTGAAAAAAAAAACAAAATCATAAGAAGAAGAAGAAGATCTAGTTGCAAGAGTGTTTGTTCGGTGGTTGAGATAGTAAAGTGTGAAATGAGGCGTGTAAGAGTGAATTTGATACTTCAAGGCTAGGGTTGGGATTTTAGGTTAAAATGTATGTGGGCTTACTGGGCTCAAATATTTTAGGTTCATCAATTTTGAGTTGTTCGGTTTATTTGGTTAAAAAAAATTTATACATCGAACTGAACCGAATCGAATCGAATTTTAAATTATATTTAAATGAACCGAAATCTAATTGAGTTTGAATCGGTTTCCGAGTTGACTCGAAAAACCCAAATTACATAGTTTATATTTTTTTGTAAATTTAATGTATAAAATTTTATCTGAAAAAATATTTAAACTTAAAAAGTGTTTTTTATATTAGAATGAAATTTTAATTGTATTTTTATGTATATAAATATAAACAAATATTATATAAATTTGTTTTTGGTTTGGTTTTCGGTTTAGAATGCCAAAACTATATCCAAACTGAATATTTAATTCGATTCTTTTCAGTTTTGACAAATCCGGTTCGGTTTAAGTTTCGATTTTCGATTCTTGTGAGTATTACCTGAATTCTGAACACCCCTACTTGAGATCAAATTACAAAATTCAAACGCAAAAACCGAAAATTTTCACCAGGTATAAACCCTTTACTGAAAAAAGACAAAACCCGAAACAAACAATCCAACATGAGTAAGTTATTTTCTATCTTTAAAAAAATAATATTTAAAGTTAAAGTTAAAAAAACTTAATGTGACAATTATTTATGAATTAAACTAAAGAAATTGCATTGATGGACAATTATTTATCAAGTGAAGATCCATGTTTTAATCATTGTTTTTTTAATAATGGAATAATGTGTAGCCACTTGTTTGTCCTTTTCATTCACGTACGTCAAAGATAAGAGGGGGCATCTTTTCTTTAAGTTTCAACCACAATTCCTTCGTAAAATTATTCTTTACGACAAATATTAAGTGATCACTATAATCGTGTTTGTCATCTTGTTATACATTAACTATTACTTTTGTCAAACTAGAATATCAACCACTTCAAGGTTATTTTACTATAGAAGTGTTGCAAGACTTTGCATTGATAACTAGGGCCGAGCACGGTTCAATAGCCAAATCGGAAAAACCGATTTGACTTAAAACCGGACAGATGACCGAATTGAAATGCGTTCGGTCCTGCTCTATCGGTCCGGTTTATCGATATGGTCCGGTATGACAAAGCATATCGGCGGGTTTTGTGTAAAACCAGATCGAATCGATGACCGAATATGATAAAAAAAGATGGACCGATGACCGGATCGATATACGCTCGGTTCAGTCTAGTCGGTCTGGTTGGGCCAGTTTGCCTCCGTCTGCGACCTATTAAGCTCAACCCTATTGACAACATATCAAGGCTATATATTAACTTTGACATGCTAATTAACAATAATCCTACTATCATAACCTTGAACACTACTATAGTGACTTAGTAATCCTACTATTAACTTTAATATCAAGGCTATATATTAACTAGTAAAGTGCCATAAATCAATGCAATCTATTATCATTTGCAATATTCCTACTAGGTCAGTTTTGAAGGCCAATAATACTAGTTGTTATAACCGAAGATGCCCACTTCCATCTCAACTTGGGTGGCTTTTTAATATAGTTTATCCTTATCAATCACAACTCTACAAAGTCTATATGAAACACCTATAGTTTTAAGCTTGAAGAAAACTAGCTACTTTCTTGATTTAGAAATCAAGATTGCGTTCCTTGTTGGTAAACAAATTTCAAGAAGATGGTAAAAAAAATCTAGACAAAAGACATTTTTGGTCAACTACTTAGAAAGACATCATGTTAAACCACATATATGATATTCTTTTACAACATAGATATTTGGTTTACCTACAAAGTCTATATGAAATACGAAAAGAACCTATAGTATAAAGCTTCAAGAAAACTAGTTGGTTTCTTGATTTAGAAATCAAGATTCTGTTCTTTGTTGGTAAACAAATTTCAAGAAGATGGTCAAAAAAATCATGACAAAAGACATATTTTTGGTCAACTGCTTAGAAAGACATCATGTTAAACCAATAAACCCTTTAAAACCCCTCAAAAATTTAACCTAAATATAGAAGGTGAGTTAAACCTAGTTCCCCAATGATTGAACCCAGATAACTACCAATCTTACGTGTCACCAGCTGTCCAATCATCCTCACATGACCCCACAAACCATCTTACATAAACCTTACCTCAAAATCATTTTCATTAAAAAAACATAAAAAAAGAATCATTATCCACTCAATCTCTCTCTTTCTGCAAAAGGGTATCTTCAAATTTGTTTATATCATCATAAAACCTAAATCTTTTTCAGCATTTGTATATAAAACCTAAGAAAAATTTCAAACTTTCTATATATAGAAAGAAAAAGATTTAAAGAGAAAGAGAGAGGTTGATGGGGGATTCTAACAAGGTGGTAGCAATGGTGGTTGAGGTGGGAGATGAGGAGAAAGAGAGGTTGATAGATTTCGATATGTTGTGTTCAAAAGTTGCGATGAATTCGAATAATGGCAAATGGAATACATTGCATGAAAGCTATGAAAATGATGATGATGAAGAAAGTGGTGAGTTAGGTGGTGGTGTTTTTAGGATGTGGGAAGGTGATATGCTTGATTGTTTCGATGATCGTCGTTTGTTTCTTCAATCATCTTTGTAAGTTTTCGAAACCGATTTTGTGATGTTAAATAGTTAGAATCAAATAATATAAACGTTTGGGTGCGAAATGTTATTATGCATGTTCTAAAAGGTCTTAACTTATGTATTTAAGGTAGATAAGTAAGTTTAGTCATGGGTTAGAATTTAGTTTTGTTGCATATAATATAAGCTTACTCAACTAATTTGTTAGATTGTTTGATCATAAGGCTTACCTAAAAAATAGGAAATTTATTGTTGTGAGTTAAAGTTATGTACATGTATACGTAAATGTAGGGGTTTGTGTAAATGCTAAATAAATTATGTTCATTTTGATAGAAACATCAAGGAGTCAGGAATATGACAGCTTAAGTAATGTTTTTGCAAAAAACATCCCATTTGACTTTTGAAAGTCAAAGTTTACTTTTACCAAGAACAAAGTTTAATTATGAACATATTTTTTTCCTAGGGGAATTTGTTTTCATAGTTTTGTCATAAACTTTTTGGAGTATTCGATGTTATAATTAGAAACCTTGTTAAAAATGATTGAAGCATTTATGTTTGATGGGGCTTTAATATCATTGGAAGAACATCCTGTTTTGACCTTTAGAAAGTCAAACCATGGTTTATTTGAGAACATAGCTAAGTGATGAATAATGTCTCAAATTTGCATTAAATATGCTGAACTATCTTGCTCCATCACTACTCATCATCGTTAAGCAAAATCGTTTTGAATTTGCAGTTGTCCGTGGTATAGATTTGGGGAGAACATGAGACTAGCTGGTTTTGGTTCTTGTTTTCTTCAGGTAGACACACATAGAGATCGATTTATTTCTAACAACATGTTTATATTTAACTTTTGCGTTTCTAACTTTCTCTTGCACTGGGGAACCCACAGGGCTTTGTTTACATAATTCTAGCTACAATTGCTCTTTGCAACTTCGTGGCATTTGCTGTTACAAAGAAGCACTGCTTCTTGTATCTCGGTGTTGCTTTTTTACTCTCCCTTGGAACATACTTGGGCTTTCACCGTATCAAGATGAGAAACAAGTTTAATATCAAGGTAAACATTTGACTTTACAGGTCAAACAGGAAACATTTTGACTTCAGTTGTGATATGATTTCTGATTTTATTATCTAAATAGTTTCATATGAAATTTGAGATTCGTAACATAAAACACAAACCATAAATTTAGGTTATAAATTTGTTAAAACTCTTGTAAGATTTTACAATTTGAACATTTCACGTTTGACCTTGAAATTCAAAGTGTATACCATTTATTCTTATGTCTGTTTTATTTCTCCAGGGCAGCGATAGTTCATTGGATGATTGCGTATCCCATATCATTTGTCCTTGTTGCACCTTAGCTCAGGTTCGTCCTCCGCTTATATATGTTTTTTGGGTCCTATACTATCGCATCTTTGGTCTTAACAGTGTTAAATATGTGTTATAATCTTGTGCAGGAGTCAAGGACATTTGAAATGAACAATGTTCATGACGGTACATGGCACGGTCAAGGTGACAAAATGTGTATAGGAACGTACGTTGAAGGTGTCAAGGCCTTTGAGCTAATCCCACCCTCCATCGCTTCTTCAATCAACTCTCCAAAACCTTGTTTGCCCTTATAATATCAGCATTAGAAAAGGATATTTTCTTTCCTCAAAAAGCTCAAAACTTGCATATCGCCAATCAAAGGCCAATATTGTTCATGATGTGGATCAAGAACATTGCCATTGCCTGCCCCCTGTTTAAAAAATGCAGAGAAAATGTATATGATGAATTGTATAGTTTTCAATGTTAAAAGAAGGGAATTACTATGAAATATACGCCGGAAAAAACGTTGCAAGTTTACAAGATATTTGTACATGACATGGGATACTCGGTATGTTTTTGTTGAGTATAAAAAAAAACAACATTGAACATGTACATGATTCATAACTAGGCTAACTCTTTAATAGTATACGAATATGTAACCGGTTGCACCACTTATATCAATCGGACCTAGTATCGCATCTTTGTTCTTGCGTGCCAACTAATGAACATTTCACATCAAATAATAGGCTGCTAGAAACCAAAACATTGTTAAAGGGAGATAATATAAATTACCGAGTGCACTTGTACGTTAAGCTCGATAATAATACTACGAATACGAAAAGTTGAATTGTCACTTGCACGTTATGACAATTTATAGTGGTTTTGCGGTTTTTTGTGACCGGCTAACGAGGTTGGTTTACAATAGTAGAAGTTGATTTCTACTGGTTATGGTGTAAGAGCAACTCCAATTGGAAGTAGAAGAATGACTTTTTTTATGCAGAAAAGCCATTCAATAGCAATTCTCCAATGACTTGAGGATGTTTAAGTTTTTGAGGCATTGATATGAGTGTTTGTTCTCCCAAACCAAGTATTATTGAGTGACAGAATGAATTAGTACAAAATGCGTTTGGAAAAGTGATTGAATGAATTAGTATTTTAGTTTTGTTTTGATCTTTGTGTTACGTGTTTTTTGTTTGATTATGAGTTTGCATTCTTTATCAAAATATAATATCCATACCTATAGCAAACCCACAAAACGAGTATCTTTAAAGAATCACAAAACGGGCCAATTTTCCCTCTGTGTATCTTTCATTTGCTGTTCTTGGGGTGAGTGCTATTGTTTTTATATTTTAATTGATTATCTTTACAAGCCCAAATTTAACATGTTAAAATTGGCCCATATAATGTAATTCGATTCGATTATGTAAGAATCACTAATTATTAACTTTGGCTTGATTTTGCTATAGGTAAGTATATATGAAGTCTTATGGCTATAGCTTTGGATATATGAAGTCATGTGCATAATTGTCTCTGGAAGTTCGTACATGTTATGACTATAGGTTTGTTCGGTTGTCACTAGTCACAAATTATAGCGGGTCACATGTATGTTTTTTGTTTATGTTTTATTTTGTTAACTAGTCTAACAATCGATTTAACATGACATAATTTGATATAACTAGTTCTTTCTTTGTTTTATATATTTCGTTTCAGTGGTGATGGCTTAGTGATAGGAAACACGGCGTGTGATAAAGAGATGATCAACAAATGCACTTGTGATTTTAGAAGTCGTACACATATGTTCGCGAGGCGTGCGTATATGTTTTTGGAAGAGTGCACATATGTTCGTGAGGCGTGCATGTATTTTTTTTTAAGAATGCACATATGTTATAGTGAATTTGATAATACTTTGTTTTTGAATTATAATTTATTTAATATCAAATAAAAATAATGATATTTATGTTCTTGATTTGTAATTCTAGAGGTTACATATATGTGTTTATGTTTTTGGTTATAAAGTTTGAAGATTAAAGAGTGTACACTAAAAACATATGTGCAATTACCATTATATGCAAAAAAAGAGCACTAAAAACATATAAAATTAACAATATTAGAAAAACATATATGCACTAGTTTTTTCTGAAAATATGTATGCGGAAAAAAAAAATATAAAACTAGAAAAAATAATATATTTTAATTCTTTTTTGGGTAAAAGGGACTCACCCCGGTAAAATAAGGTTTAAAAATATTATTTTTTAATTCTGAAAATTATAAGGTTTAAAAAAATATTTTTTAATAAATAAAATTTATAAAGAAAGTGAAAATGCATTTTACTATTATACCCTTTCTATTTAAATAAAATTATTTATTAGTATTAAATTCCTATTGGTCCAAAAGTGGTTCTGTACAAAAAAGTGGTTCTGCAAATTCTTTTAAGAAAAAAATAATTGTACAAGAACTGCAGAGAAAACTCATCTCAACCATTAAATATTTCATCAATGGCTATAAATGGAGTGGCAGTTTCGTAATTAAGGGAAAGAGCAAATATTTTTAATTAAATAGATAAGGGGCTTTATTGACATTTCATATTCAAAAATTATAAACTGTTCCTGAATAAATCATAAGGTATAATACCCTCGGTCACTGTAACATATTTTTCCCCCATTATATCTTTCTTTCCTCTTCTCTCTGCCATTTATATCACCACACATATAAAACTACAATGACCACCCTCTATACCCCCTATAACCACCCACGAACCAATCTTAACCTGTAACACCATGTGGTCCCATTACTCTATGGTTAAAAACAATATAAGTGACACAAAAATCGATTTAAAGAAATAATTTTTTGACATTTACAGTGATGGGCTGTGATCGTGGTTTTGGTTTGGTGGTTTCGGCTTTCATGGTAGACCCGGTTAGGGATTTTGGGTTCCTCCTTGAAAGCAACAATAATTTAAATGAAGTGCATATGTTCGAGATCTAGTAACCATCGCTCTCAATTTCATTATATATTTATTGTAAGTTTTTCTTTATTGTTCGGATCAATGTTTATGGATTTATGTTGACTCTTGTAAACAAGGTTATTTTTTTATTCAAAATCTCGTATAAGAGGGTTGTAGGATAAGTGTATAATTAATCTATCAATATTTTTTCAATTCAATTAAGAAAATGGTTTTGAATGAGATTTTTGTCTGGTCCTGTTTGTGGTTGCTTTACACAGTTTACGCATTTGGATTTGTGGTATATATATATATGTATATAGTGTTGGGTTCTTTTCAGAACCAAATAAATGTACAGAACTGCGAGAACCAATCTCAACCATTAAATATTTCATCAATGGCTATAAATGGAGTGGCAGTTTCGTAATTATGGGAAAGAGCAGATATTTTTAATTAAATAGATAAGGGGCTTTATTGACATTTCATATTCAAAAATTATAAACTGTTCCTGAATAAAACAAGGTAAAATAACCCTCGTCGTCACTTTACCATCACTTTCCCCCTTCTATCTTTCTTTCTCTTCTCTCTGCCAATTTATATCACATATAAACTACCATGACCACCCACTAAACCACCATAACCACCCACGAACCATCATAACCTTAACCCAAGAGCCCCTTACTCTCTGGTAAAAAATATAAATGACACAAAAACAGATTCAAAGAAATAATTTTAAGAAATTTACCGTGTCGGGCTGTGATCGTGGTTCCGATTTCATGGTGTAGGCTTTCATAGGATCCGGTTGGGGATTTTGAATTCCTCCTCGAAAGCAACAATAATTTAAATGAAGTGCATATGTTAGAGATCTAGTAACCATCGCTCTCAATTTCAAATATCTTTTTCATTGTAAGTTTTTTTATTGTTTGGCTCATGTTTATGCATAATGTTGACTCTTGTAAACAAGGTTATTTTTTTATTCAAAATCTCGTATAAGAGGGTTGTAGGATAAGTGTATAATTAATCCATCAATATTTTTTCAATTCAATTAAGAAAATGGTTTTGAATGAGATTTTTGTCTGGCCCTGTTTGTGGTTGCTTTACACAGTTTACGCATTTGGATTTGTGGTTTCTTTTAAACTTTTTGTGTTCTTAAGTTTGTCATTTAAATGGTTTAATACGCGTGTTTGTTAATAGAATTAGGATATAGCATGGATTTTTATGGTTAGGCCATTAATGTTTTTTTTAATCTGATATGGTTTGTTTCATATTGAGTTGGGGTCTTAATTTTAAATAAGATTTTACTTTTTACAGAATCGATTATTAATCTAAATTGCATATGTGTTAAAAGATACGAGTAATAGTTAAAAAATGTGTGCATATGTGTTAATATACAATTAACGGAATGGTGCATATATGTTTGGTTGATATGAACTATGTGGGCTAGTAGTTAAAATTGTCAAAGTTGTGGGTCAACCGAACTATGGGCTAGTAGTCAAAATTGTGGGTCAAATGAAGTATGGTCGGGTTGGTTAGTTGTTGCTTTTTGCCGCGTCTTCCATTTAGAATGTAAACTTAAGAAATCAGACCAATTTTATAACAAGTCCTAAGAGAGTTACTTGTCACATCTGGTAATTCTCCTACAAATGAGGACTTTCAGCTCATATATATTACCTATGACAAAGTATCATGCACACATGCATAATACAATCCCGAAACTATGTCGAAGACCTAACATATATATGCACATATAGTCTTCTAGTAACTATTGAATGCAAGGTTATGATGTCACATATAGATGACTATTAGATTCTCACGTTCTTTCATTTTGGTGGTTGGTGACAATTTTTGATCGCTGACGTGATTTACGGTGGTTAATTTTTTCTTTTATATATTTGAATATATGGATTTTTAGTGTGGAAAGAAGGATTGTTTTGATGTCATATAACCTGTAGGTTTCACGTCTTCTTTTTGTATTTTTTTAAATATTTTTGGTGGAGGTGATTGTTATTTTCTTTTGTAGTGGACGTGATTGCTATTGATGGTGTTTTATCTTTTATTGATTGTAAGATATTTAATTACTGTTATGTTATTTGTTGTACTTACACATATAGGTTATAAGGATGTAAGATTCGTTTATTGACAAATTACTTTAACCGGTTGTTGACAATGGCGGCACGCATATGTGTTTGGTTATAATTGTGAGGGATTGAGATCCTCTCATGTTCAACTTGAACATGAGAGGTCATGTTAGTTTTATTGTGAGAGGGAAATTGTATTTTAATAAAATGAAGGTCCCACAACATATAAATTATTATTATTTTTCACTCACAATAAAGCTAACATGACCTCTCATGTTCAAGTTGAACATGAGAGGATCTCAATCCAATTGTGAGTGACTCTGCATATGTGTTTTGTTAGATTATGCATATATTTAACAGTGCTTTTTATGATTAAATTTGTTTGCATCATTTGATATAGAAAATAATTGTGCATATGTGTTTTGTTAGTTGTTATGATTAAATCATTCGTTTATTAGTTGTTTTTTGTTTACAGGTACGAGCATGATGAGTAATATGAATAGTGCACATGTGTTTTGTACATACTTTCGAGCGAGAAGATAGTATGATAAAGATATAAAGAGTAAAGACACAAGTGGATGCTACAAAGGAATTGGGAGTGTCTAAAGAGGGAAAATACATGAGCATATACGACAACACCAAATCTGGTTGTGTTAAAGATTAGTAGACACGTATATACATCAACGGAACTTTTATTTATTCTTTACTTTTATATTTTTTTATTTGAATTGTATATCACATGGTTTTAGATTTTGTGTATAATGTTTTTGTTTTGAAATGCATACAATACATTTAAAATATTTATGTTTGTCATTCCATGCACTTGTGTAAATATTTAAGACCAAAACACATTATAGGTTTAAGCACTTGAACACAAAAAACATATAGTATAAAATTAGATTAACTGTAAAAAAACACATATGCATCTTACCTTTTCATAACTAAATATGCTGGAAAAAAAAATTAAATATTCCTAAAATTTAGGAACTAAAAAACATTTTTTTATTAAAAAAAATCAAAAAAAAAATTAAAGATGTAATTTACCTATATACCCTTTTGAATTAAATTAGAAAGATAAATGTAGAAAAAAATATGATTGGTTGATACTGGTTCTCGCAGTTCTGTACATTTAATTGGTTCTGAAAAGAACCTCACCCTATAATAATATATAATATATATATAGTAAATATAGTATATAATATAAATATATATAATATATATATATATACTTGATATAAAGAAGCTTGATTATATTATAACTAGCCTATATACCCGTGAAACTCACGGGTAGCTAATATAAGTTGTTAAATGATTTTAAAATACAAAATGATAGTTTATAAAAAAAAGCAAACAACTTTTGTTCTTTAGAAACCGAGTTTAAAAAGAAACTAACATTATAAATTGGGCTTGAAATTTTGTATATAGTATAACTCTAAACAAACATATAACATAGCTTATATCATTAGTTAATAATATTGTATAGGTTAGTTCATATTACCATATGTTAGTTCATTATTCTAAAGTTAGTTCATTAATTAATAATACTTAACTAATTTGCACATAAAAAATGTTAATAACAACATATCGATCTCTAAATTTTGTTGTTGATATATTTGGGATTTGTGACCCATTATACAAGTATTCTCTTAAATGACCCGAACTGTCAAAATTTGAGAGCATTAGATCATATGAAATGGGCAGAAAGTACATAATTCTTCATCAAAGGTGTCATTCTTGTATACAACTTCATAATTTTTTTATTTAAAAGCTTAGGAGTAACAAACTAATTTGCTAATCATGTTTAATGTACATATTAGTTGTAGAAATATGAAAAACGTGCTTGCGGGTCAATTAGGACTTATTCATTCAACCCGCACTGGAAGTCCCCGTTTTGACCCATTACCAGCCAGTTACACTTTTCCTTCTTTAAATCTTGTCTACTCTAATGATGTGAAATTCAAGTGATTCTTGCACATATAGACTAACTCGTATCCGACATTGCAATCTCTAATCAAAAGAGAAAGCTATTGGAAAGATTATCTTATTATTATGGCCAGTTATTACAAATAAATAGTAACAAATTACTACTTTTGCAGTAATTCAATCACTTAATTTCGCATTTGGAAAAGTTCTTACAAATCAATATACAACGACTTTATAACTTGAGCCAATGCACCGTGACTAATAGTAAAATTCAAATGAAATCTCGCAAATCACCAATTATGCAGAACATAGTTTTAGGAAACCATTCGCATATGAAAAAGTAACTCCCGTATTTTCGCCGTTGTCGGGGTGTGACACTTACAAATTTATATGCCACGACTTCCATAAGTTGCACCAATGCACGTGATTAAGAGACACCATTCTTCAAATGAAATCTCGCAGTAAGAAATTATGCAGAAACAAAAAAAAAGTTAAACTATGAATCGAACTCTTACATATCTTTGGATAATAACAAAAGTACATGAAGAAGTACATAAATAGTCTGCACCAAATGAATAGGTTGCAAGAATAACAAAGACCATAGGAGCAACTCCAATTAAAAAAAACTTTGATAAATAAGAGCAACCTCATATTCTTCAAACAATCAAAAAAGGATAATCTTGCAATAAAAACTTATCATAATAAGAAATGATACCAAATACTATAGTCCAAAGCTAAATTTGAAGGTGAAGAAAACATGCTAAAACAATGTAGATATCATATTTTCTGAAGGTGAAGAAAACATGCTAATCAAAGATGATACCAAAGACTTGTCATACATTAAGATCTTTGAACCTTTGCGACTCTTTACCCTAGATACAACAACATATAGTTTCCCATGAGTGAACGCCGGTTTAGGCAAAAAAATACCAACATTGGAGAGCGATTGTCCTTGGCTTATATTGATAGTCACCGTGAATCAGGCATAAATTGGAAAATGCCTTCGATTAATCTTAAATGGAATCTTGTCCGAAGGACTAAGCTTCGTCTTTGTAAGAATAGTTCCCCCCACTTTTGTTCCGGTAATTATTTCAGCTTCAATACAACATTCGCCGAGCTTTGTGATTCTGAGTCTTGTACCATTGCACAAACAGGCACTTTTAAAATTCAAATTGGTAGATTTAATATATATAAGATAGATTTTTTTATCTTAATTTAGTAAAAGACTAACCTAATAAACATCATTACTCTATCAATAGAAGCCTAATAATCCGATGAATAATAACAAAGGAATAAAAAAAGGGCAGTAACATTTTTTTTATAAATCAAACAAAAACAATTAAAGAAAGCAACACATAAATCGAATGCAATGATTGAAATAAACAATCGAATCATACGATTGTAATTTAGGGGAAAATATAAAATGATGGTTTGTACAAGTTAGAATCATAACTGAAACAAATGAGTTGGAATATAACCAAAAGCAATAGACATTGAATACGTTTACCTTAAACACATCTAGTTGTTCATTGATCAAATATTAAAGGCTGATAAATTGTTGATGAGATGTATTTGATATCATCAGTGGGAAGATGTTTCAAAAATAATGATTAAATTTTGTAAGGGAATTTATAGGTAAAAGACATAAGAAGAAGGACTAAATCAATAAAGATTAAATAATAAGGGAAGATAAGTATGGAGATTTACTGACGTCATTTACGACGTATTTAGTGACGTAATTCATGACGTCATTTTGGATGAGAGGCAGTTTCAAAAAGTTTTTGTTTTATTATATGTATAGATATTATTTATTTACATGTACATACATTAAAATTTTATCGTAAAATAAAAAGACAATTTTTATGCTTGAAATAATTTTTTTTTGAGTTAATTGCATAAATCGACCATGTAGTTTGTCGGTTTTAACGGAAATAGTCCCTGGAAAACTATTTTAACAGATCATCTCCCCGTGGTTCTGACCCGTATCGGGTTTGGTCCCTCAGTCTAACAATTGTTAGTTTACCCCGTTAAGTTGTCTGACGTGGCAATTAAAAGAGGGGTATTTTTGTCTCTCCATGTTTCGCGCCCTTTTCCTTCTACTACTACATTTCTTCACTCTATAAAACGATTCATCTAACACAATTCATCCCCAAATTAATACCCTAACCACCCTACCATCTCAAACCTAAATCCCAAATCAGTGTTCTTGCAAAAATCAAGTATGTTGTATGAATGGAGGGTTCGTAAAAAGGGACAAGAAGCAAATCCATATGAAGATTATCGTAAGTGATTCTCCCCCATTGTTATTACTTTCTTGATCAGTTATTGTTTAAACATGATTCAAAATTTTATGTATTTATGAACAGGTGAGTTTCCTAGTTTTTTTGTCTTAAGATTAACCATGGTGGTACTTTCACAACTCCTTCTATGATTCATTACAAGGGTGGTAAGGTAGATTGGGTAGATGATATTGATTCTTACATATTCTCTATAGTGGAAGTAACCAGTATAATGAAAGAGTTAGGTTATGAAAATCCTTGTATGTCCTATTATTATAATAAACCTAACAAAGATTTAGATAATGGTCTTACAGAATTAGCTGTTGATAAAGATGTCTGTGAAATGCTAATGTATGTTGATAAGTTTAAGGTCATTGAACTATATACTAAGCATTCTGTTAATAAGAAACATGTTTTTATAGAAGAGCCTTTGGTTTTGGGTACAACTAGTGAACCTAATGAACCTGATATTGGATCTGTTAGTGAGAGAGAGGTTGATGCAAGTGAAGATGAGTGGTTGAAGGAGGCCTTAAAAAAGTTACCTATAACATCTAAGAAAGGTGAGCATCCTAGTAGGAATGAAGTAGGTCAATCAAGTAGGAATGGTTCAAGTAGTGAGAATGGGTCAGGTAGTGAGAATGGTTCAGGTAGTAATAATGGTTCAGGTAGTGATAATGGTTCAGGTAGTGGTAGTGGTTCAGATAGTGAAGACAATGATTACTTTGTGGATGAAGAGAACTTGATAGATGATGTAGAGGTTGATATGGCTGACTTTAAGAGTCACACAGATGCTGATGTAGAATGGGTTGGATGTAAAGAGACTGTGATAGGGGAAAATGAAGTGTTTGAGTTAGAAGAGGTTGATCATGAGGACTTTGATAGTTGGAGTAATACAGATGAAAGTGTTGGGAGGAAAGCATTAAGGAAAGTTACTAGGATGCATAAGGCAAAAGTTGGTAAAGGTAAAACAAATTGGAAAGAAAACTTCTTTATTGGAGAACAATTTGCCACTAGCAAACTAGTAAAGGAAAAGGTGACTAGAGTATCCGTGGAACAAAGAAGGCAGTTATGGTTAAAAAAGAATGACAAGCTAAGGGTGAGAGTTGTTTGTAGAGGTCAAGTTCCAGACTTTGCAAATAATAATATGGGCATTGTTGTTCCTGTCACATGTGATCCAAAAGCCCCAACAAGTAAAGTTCAGCCCAAGTCCATGTCAAAGAAAAAGACAAAACCAATAGAATACTATGGTTGTCCTTGGGCTATGCAAGTGTCCAAGTTGCCTAATGAGGATACTTGGGAAGTCAAAACCTTAGAAGATAACCACAAGTGTCTACAATCTAGAATAGTCAAAAAATGCACAACTACTTTTCTTTCTAGGGAAGTAGAGGAAAGCATTAAACCAAATCCCAAGATTCCTTTATTTGCCCTTTAAGATCAGAAAAAATTTGAAGTAGGAGTGTCAAAGCAGAAGGTGTTTAGAGCTAAAAAGATGGCATATGAAAGAGTTGTTGCTACTCTATTACAGAGAAATCTTGCTATCCACTTCATTAAATTTATAAACCTATAAATTCACCAACATTATTGTTGACGTTTTAAAACATGTTTTCTCAGGTACATAAGTGCTAGGTGCTTACTTGATGTGCATTGGGGTCCAAATAATACAAGATTACTTTTCAAACGACACTTAGAGGTCGTTCTCTCATAACTGGTGCAATGGTATTATGAAGTAATGCTCTCAGAACATCATTTCCGCTACGACCCATTTTGGGGGTGTTACATACTCCGGAATACATACTGCTTCCACTACAACCTCATAGGACAAGGATTCCAGTAAAGGATGTTGTTCAAGATGCACAATAACAACCTTCTAAAAATGCTTCTCCAGACAAGGGTATACAAGTGTCAGAAGATGTCTTTGAAAAGGAAGGACAACATCAGATGCCAGAAGATGAACAAGTCTGGCAAGATGAACTTGAGATGATGGTTACTCAAGAAGTGCTTGCTAATGCTATGAATAATGAATCAAGACAAGCCTTTGAAGAAGAAAAGAGAAGAATTGCATCTCAAAAGAAGGCAGCTCAAGCTACCAGTACTAACCAACTTAGTACTGGTAGGCCATTTGTTAGTACTGATAGGTCTAACACACCCAATGTTAGTGCTGCTAGTACTTCCATAGGTGCAAATGCTGATGAATCATCATTAGTCTATCTTGGAGGCAAAATACCTATTGATGCATCTACTCTCCCTAATACTGATTTACCCATTGATCCAAATATGACTGACTTGGAAGATGCTTTTGATACTCTTCCAAATGATGGAATATTCAATGGAGCTTATGATGATGATGAAGATGTGGGTGCAGTGGCTGATTTTAACAACATGGATAACACCATTGCTGTCAGTCCTATTCCCACACTCAGAATTCATAAGGATCATCCAAAAGGACAAATTCTAGGAGATCCTACATCAGCGGTTCAAATATGAGGAAGGATTCAAAAAGCTTCTTCAGCACAACAAGCCTTGGTAAGTTACATTTACAAACAAAACATAACAAATCATAAGGATTAATAGAACTGTTTATTTGCATGTTTTCTCTCTCAAGAAGAACCTAAGACTATATCACAAGCCTTAAAGGATGAAAGCTAGGTTGCAGCAATGCAAGAGGAATTGCTCAAGTTCAAGTTACAGCAGGTTTGGATACTTGTGGATTTACCTTTTGGAAAGAAGGCAATTGGCACTAAGTGGGTTATCAAAAACAAGAGAGATGAGAGAAGCATTGTTGTGAATAATAAAGCCAGACTTGTAGCTCAAGGTCATAGATAAGAAGAAGGCATAGACTATGATGAGGTGATTGCACATGTTGCTAGAATAGAGGCAATCAGGCTGTTCTTAGCCTTTGCATCATATAAAGGATTTCTTGTCTATCAAATGGATGTTAAAAGTGCTTTTCTCTATGGCATAATTGAAGAAGAGGTGTATGTTCATCAACCTCCAGGCTTTGTTGATCCTGCTTATCCAAACAAAGCCTATAAGGTAGTTAAAGCTCTTTATGGTCTACATCAAGCTCCTAGAGCTTGGTATGAGACACACTATTATTTCCTATTAGAGAATGGTTTTAGAAGAGGTACCATAGACAAAACCTTGTTTATCAAGAAGAAAAAGAATGACATTATGTTGGTCCAAGTCTATGTGGATGACATCATATTTGGCTCTACTAAGAAGTCTATGTGTACTGAATTTGAAGAAGTTATGCACACAAGATTCTAGATGAGCTCCATGGGAGAGCTTACATTCTTTTTAGGACTACAGGTCAAGCAACAACCTGATGGAATCTTCATTAGTCAAGATAAGTATGTAGCTGACATACTCCAGAAGTTTGATTTTTGTTCCATTAAAACAACTACTACTCCTATTGAGTCAAACAAACCCTTGGTTAAAGATGAAGATGGTGTAGAGTTAGATGTGCATGAATACAGATCAATGATTGGTTCCCTGATGTATTTGACTGCATCAAGGCCAGACATCATGTTTGCTGTCTGTGCCTGTGCAAGGTTTCAAGTCACTCCAAAAGCTTCCCATTTACATGATGTAAAGAGGATCTTTAGATATCTCAAACATCAACCCAAACTAGGGTTATGGTATCATAGGGATTCCCCTTTTGAATTAGAAGCTTTCTCAGATAGTGATTATGCAGGAGCCAGCCTTGACAGGATATCAACAACTGGTGGATGTCAATTTCTTGGTAGAAGACTCATATCTTGGCAGTGCAAGAAGCAAACAATTGTGGCAAATTCTACTACTGAGGCAGAATATGTTGCAGCTGCTCATTGCTGTGGGCAAGTATTATGGATACAAAACCAAATGATGGATTATGGCTTTAACTTCATGAACAACAAAATCCATATTGATAATGAGAGCACCATTTGTGTTGTCAAGAATCCAGTCTATCACTCAAGAACCAAGCACATTAAAATTCGACATCACTTCATAAGGGATTGTTATGAGAAGAGATTGATAGATGTTCTCAAGATTCACATTGACTCAAATGTTGCAGACCTTCTCACCAAAGGATTTGATGTTACCAGGTTTAACTTTTTGGTGGTCAGCATTGAAATGTTAAATTTGTAGTTACATTTGAGGGGAGGTTAAATTGTAAAGTTTGTACATACTAGTTTACATTAATACTGCTAGAGTATTAATGTTGGTAGATAGGTGATAGTTAGTTCAAGTTTCTAGTATATTTTTCTTTTTATTGCACTAACTTTTTAGGAGAAGCGTGGATTTGAGGATGGATAGATGCAGTGCTGGACAAATCTACACATCTATGGTCTGTAAGTACTAAGTATTAGAGTTAATTCTGGTAGTCTACAAATTAATTATGGTAGATTACTTGTTAATTCTGTAGACTTAAGGTTAATTCTGGTAGTCTATACGTTAATACTGGTAGTCTATATGTTAATTCTGGTAGACTATATTAGTACTGGTAGACTAATTTTAATACTGGTAGATGACCGTTGATGCTGGTGAGGGAAAATTGATTTTTCTTCATTTATATATTATCGTTAGAGATTTTTATAGCGCGTACTTCTAACAGAGGTTTTCTATTTGGATAATTACTGCACTTTCTTTCATAAAATATCTTTATTTGCTCTAAAGAAACTTCTTTTACAGACGGTCCAATAAGAAACCTTATTTTTCATTGATTAAAACTCAATTCCCTGTCTCTACCAGCACTTAGTAATTCACTCGAATCAAACCCAGGATTAGATATTACATTCTTACAATTTCTGTTCATCAACGAGTTCATATGGCCAACCTAAAGTACTCAGACAAGCATAACATGGTCGCTTTCCTGAAGAAACCAAATGAAAGTGTTGGTTTCACTGAGGTAGTGTATTTTCTTAAAGGCACATCTCTCAGGTATGCCTTAACTCATAATCCTACTATCTATGACTCCCTAGTCAAACAGTTCTGGCAAACTGCCACTGTTAGAACACTTGCTAATAGGACTCCACAATTAGTAGCATCTATAGACTCTAAAGAGTATATTATTACTGAGGCATCTGTTAGAAGTAAACTTCAATTGG
>BQNB010042902.1:0-45841 GCA_026074375.1 Tanacetum coccineum | reverse complement strand
TATACTACGTCGAGGGTCTTGGATATAGCTTGTTTTCGGTTGGTCAATTTTGCGACGCGGATCTTGAAGTTGCATTTCGGAAAAACACTTGCTTTATTCGTAATTTAGATGGTGTTGATCTACTTTCCGGATCCTAAGATACAAATTTGTACACAATTTCTCTTGATGACATGCGTAAAACATCTCTGGTCTGTCTTCTATCCAAAGCATCAAAGACTAAGAGCTGGTTATGGCACCATCGGTTATCACATCTTAACTTCGGTACTCTTAACAAATTAGCTAAAGACGGTCTTGCACGATGCATTCCAAGACTTAAATTTCAGAAAGATCATCTGTGTTCAGCATGTGCATTAGGAAAAAGAAAGAAATCCTCCCATCAACCAAAAGCTGAAGTCACTAACCAAGAGAAGCTATATCTTTTTCATATGGATTTGTGTGGCCCGATGCGTGTGGCGAGTATTAACGGGAAAAGGTATATCTTAGTGATTGTCGACGATTACTCAAGATTTACTTGGGTCGGATTTTTGAGGACAAAAGATGAAGCTCCTGAGGCCATCATTAAATGCATCAAAAATATTCAAGTTCTTTTGAATGCCACCGTCCATAATGTTCAAACAGATAATGGAACCGAATTTGTCAATCAGACACTTCGTGAATTTTATGAAAATGTTGGCATCTCGCATCAAACATCTGTTGTCCGCACTCCTCAGCAGAACGACGTTGTCGAAAGGCGAAACTGAACTCTTGTAGAAGTTGCTCGTACAATGTTATTATTTTTTAAAGCCCCATTAATTTTATGGGCCAAAGCAATCAACACAGCCCGCTGCACCCAAAACTGTTCAATAATCCATCGCCGATAGTACAAAACTCCATATGAGCTTATGCAGGATAAGAAACCAGATTTATCATTCTCTAATGTCTTTGGTGCACTATGTTATCCTACCAATGACAATGATGACCTGGGGAAATTAGATGCAAAATCTGACATTGGTATTTTTGTTGGTTACGCGCCCGCAAAGAAAGCGTTCAGAATCTACAACAAAAGAACCCAAAAAATTATTGAACAATTCATGTGACATTCGATGAACTGATAGCTATGGCTTCTAAACAATTCAGTTCAGGACCCGTTCCAAACCCTGTTTCTCAACAACCTTGTATTCCACCAAACAAAGATGATTAGGATCACTTGTTTCAACCAATGTTCGATGAATACTTCACTCCTCCATCAATTAGTGTTTCTCCAGTTCAAGAAGCTGTTGCTCCGAGAGCTGTGGATTTAGCCGATTCTCATGTGTCAACTTCCATTGACCAGGATGCTCCATCATCAAGTACTCCATCCACACAAGAACAAGAACAATCTCCAAACATTTCTCAAGGTTTTGAAGAATCACCAAAAACATCAATCTTTCGTGATGATCCACTTAATGAATCTCCTCATGAAGAATCAACTTATTCTCAAGGATCATCATCAAATGTGAGACAAACACACACTCCATTTGAACATCTTGGTAAATGGACTAAGGATCATCCTATAGAAAACGTGATCGACGATCCTTCTTGATCTGCTTCTATGAGAAAGCAACTCCAAACTGACGCCATGTGGTGTTTATTTGATGCCTTCCTAACTTTTGTAGAACCAAAGAACTTCAAACAAGCAATCACCGAACCATCACGGATCGATGCAATGCAAGAAGAAATTCATGAATTTGAAACACTACAAGTTTAGGAATTGGTGCCTCCAAATCTGAAACTAACCTTTTTATATATATATAAATAAATATAAAATATTCTTATAAATATATATAATATAAGAGATAAGAATCAAAAATCTCTCAATGTAGTAAACCGGGAGTATGATTCCCGAGTCGTTATCCCCAACGAGGAATGCAATTGAAAGTCAAGAGTCGTTTTAATAATTGATGCTTGAATAGAACAAGATTATGATTGGATTTCTAAAGCTACGGGAAAATTAATGCAAACACTTAAAAACAATGAAGGGAAAACAAATTTTAACTAAAAACGTTAACGGGAATTCAATAAAACGCGACAAATAAGCAAGCATACTAAAATTAAACCCTAAATGATTTTTTAAACTTTTTCTAATCCTATTTGACTATTTGAAAAGAAAACGCGAAGGAAATTCTAAAACGAGAGTGATTAAAGCTTAAAAACGAAGAAAACGAGAACGAGGATCAAATCTTGTTCTTTAAAACATAAAATTACAAAATATTAACCCTACGAAAGTAAATTTAAATCCTAAGCCTAAAATATGATAAAAGAAAATTTTATAAAAAAGAATTTTATTTTTCTGATTATTTTTCTATTTTTTATGAATTTTTAAAGTTTTAATAAAGAAAAATGATTTAAAAATATAAAACTAATCCTAAAAATTATAAGAAAATTACTAAAAGTGTAAAACAATATGCTTGATTTTATAAAAATGCTAACTAGAACGAAGATTAAACAAAAAGCTCTAAAAAGCTAGGAATAAGCTACGGCTTATTATAGAAAATAAAGAATAAAAATGTATTTAAAAGAAATGGGTTGGGCTATCATAACAGATAGCCCTGGTCTGGTGCGATGGTTTGAGTGTGTGTGATATGGGACGAGTGTGTGTGGAAGGCTAGGTTATGGGTTCGAATCCATAGCCAAGCTTTTTGCTATTTTTTTATATTTTTGAAAAGTTTTTGAACAAAGCTATAAAGCACATGTAAATAAGCAAAATTAATAAAAACAACTTTTTCTGAAAATCACTAAATAAGCTAGAAAATGGCTTAATACTTGACAAAAAACAATAAACTACTTTTTTTTTTACTTTTTCAAAACTTTATAAGCTAGAAACTGAAATAAGCTAAAACAAGGACTTAATAAGCTACAAGCACCCTATAACTAATCTAACAATCAAATCTAAGCAACTAATAAGCAAAAAGAGTAGGCTATAAGCTGAAAATCAAATTAAGCACTTATAAGCAAACTAGAAACCAAACAGACTAACTAGTTACTTTTGAGCTTATTTTTAGCATGAAAATAGTACCTTATGGAAAAATGACTTGAACCACTAAAAAGTTTAGCTTCCAAGGCTTTCAAAACAGCTTTTTAAAAGAAGTTTAAAAATTAAATGATTAATGAAAAAGCTAAATTAAATCTGCTTATTTACTTAGCATATACTGAGTGAATTTTCTTTTTGAAAAGACAAAATGCTACTTTGCAGCTTAAAAACAGATAACTAAATAACCATTTTAACCCAAAATAAACTCAAACAGATTAAATCCAACCTACAATCTACTTATAAACCTAATTTCAAACCCTAACAATTAAATTTACCTTCTGAAAATTAAGCAAAAAAAACCATTTGGTTTGTTTAACTGCTGATGCATTTGACCACCAAATCTCAAATCAAACAAGTGCAGGCTTAAGGTTTTGATTCTATTACTTAAAATCAACAAAACTTGATGCAAATTAAGAGACTACTTTAGCTTAGAAACAACTTGAGCTAGAAATGCTATTGAACTTTATCTAATGCTAACAGATTACACAAATATGATCACTATCAAATTTAACCTTCAAGGACCTTAGAACTTAGATTTATAAACTCAATTATCAAGTTTAGGATTGATTTAAAAGACTATAAAGGCTATGACAGTACTAACTTAGGTTAATACTGCCATAAGCCAAACACCCCTTTAAACTGTAAAACCTCATTCTCAACATATAAATCTTTGTTCCAAGCTATCAAACCTTAATACCAGATAGTAACAAAGTAAAAACAGACTTATTGAACAGATCTATAATATAAAATAAGCAGAAGCTATAAGCTAACAGTAACTGCTAATTTTTTAGATTTTTTCCACTAGTTTATAAAAGTAAAGTGTAAACTAAGATCTAAGCCAACATATAAACATATTAAGCATAAAACATCTTTAATAAACAACAATAATCTACTTTTAACAGAAATAAGCAAGTAATAAGCAGTTTAAAGCTAATAGTAAACAGATAAGCTAGAAATTTAATGATAGCAAAGTAAATGAAAAAGGAAAAGGAAATGGTACCTACACCTCAGCTAAACAGAGGTGGAATGCTCATAATAGAGCTTATATCAATAGCTTAAGCTTATTCCAATTACCTAGTCTAATCCTAACTCCTGACCTTCAGGAACTATTACCTACTTGAATACTATAAGCAGCCATCCAATTCCATTAGTATTCAAGTATTTGAAAGAGCTTTTAGTAGCTTCAGAATGAATAGTAGCTTATGGAACAATAAGAGCTTATTTAGATCATTTTAGCATAAAAAGTAAGCTTATTAAAAGACAAATTGCATAATAAGAACACTTAAACTTTCATTAATAGAAAACTGAGTTACAATATTGAAAATGAAAAGTTACATGAAATGAAAATACAAATAAGCTAAAATTTATTAAAAACTACTAAAAAGCTAAAAACTATCTAACATCTAACTGTGAGTGAGGAAAGTTCTATTTATAGGAGCTGAGTGAAGCTTCTAGGTATCATTAGGACGTTCCTATTAGTCTTGATCATAGCCCTTGATTCCTTCAAATGATTGGATCTTAATTCATAGCCCTTGGATGATATTAAGCACACAGATTGCCACGCTGGCAAACCAATGATTGGGAAATGATTGTGTTTCTTTTGGCCTTGTTTTAGTGCAATAATTCCCCTCAAAGTGTGTTTGTTTGCAATCCCGCGTGGCATTCCCTTGTGAAAATGGACCAATAGAAGCTTTTGAATGACGTATCTTTTGCCAGCTTGGAGCTTTGTATTTAGAATCTATGAGGCCACGCTGGATGATGGGAGATGGGTTTTTACCCTTTTAATATCGAAGGGGATGGTGAATAGTAAATCCCCCTTCGCGCATTTTTCCTTTCATACGTTTTGTGTTTGACCCGGTCTTAAATGGTTTTGACTTTGGGCTTATATAAGAAAAAATATGGGCTACGTTTGGTTTGGGCTCGGGTTAAAAGATTAAAGTTTAAAGGTTTATAGATTTTAGGAGTTAACGACCGTTAGTCCTTTATTAACAAAGGACTAATGGTGTTATGAATTTAAGGGCTTTTGGTGAAAATAGTTTAATCAATAAGGGCATTTTTGGTATTTTAAGGGTTTTGTCATTTTATGGTTGACCATGGTTGACTTGATGTTGACTTTTGTTTGACCATTGTTGAAACCTTTGATGTTCGTAAATTCGAACCTATAAATATATATTAATACAATAAGAGTCCAAAAATACCAATGATAAGTATTCCAAATGATTCTATGAAATCACTTTTGACCAAAGTAAAATAAAAAATCTCCTGGGTCGTTTTCCGTCGAGGCGTGAATTTGAAAATCGAGAACGTTTGTGATCGCGCGTTTGAATGGTTTAAAAAGATTTTTTGGAATGATTTTCTAATTTCTACAATTAAAATGCAAAAACGAGTAAAGGAAACCTAAAAACGAAAGCAATTAATGTAAAAACCTAAAAACGATAACGGGAACGTAAAAACGCGATTTTGAAAACCTAAATTATCAAGAATTTAAACCCTAAAATGATTTTTTAAGTTTACTATATCTTAAATGACTAAATTAAAAGGAAAATTAAAGAAAATCCTAAAACGAGAGCTATTAAGGTTGAAAAACGAAGAAAACGAGAACGGGATTCGAATCCCGTTCTTTAAAAAACAAAATTTTGCAAAATTAACCCTACGAATATAAATTTATTTTTCCTAGCTCCTAAATGACAAAAGAATATAAAAAAAAGAAATTTATTTTTTTGACTTTTATTTTATTTATTATGAATTAATTACTTATTTAATAAAATAAAATGATTAAAAATAGTAAACGAATTTATAAAAATCTGAAAAAAATACAAAAAAGTAGTTTAAAGTGTGCTGGATGCAAGAAAAATAAAATGGGTGAAATTCAGCTTATAAATAAGCTGGAAAATAAGCAAATAAGGCTGAAAGGCTTAATGGGCTAAAAGCCCTTAAGAAATAAATTGTGCACACCAACACCAGATGGCCCTAGGTTAGTGTGTGGGACTTGTGTGACGTGCGTGTGTTAAATGGGGGGTCACAGGTTCGAAACCTGTGGCCTCTTCTTTTTAAAAACATTTTTTTTCTTTTTTTTTAAACTTATAAAATAAGCTTAAAACAACAAATTTTAAAAAAGACACTTTTTACAAAAATGGGAAATAAGCACAGAAAAAGGGGAAATAAGCTAACAGTTTCACTATTTAACACTAAGTCATTTTTTAGCTAAACTGTTTGGCTTATATGGGCAACTAAGCAAAAGACTAAACCTAATAAGCTAAGAGGGGGCTAAGACCTAACCTAATAAGCAAGTATGATCAAATTAAACAAAGGAAAATAAGCAGAAAAGCTATCAAGGGCAAATAAGCAAAATGAGTCAATCAAGCTTACTGCTAAGCTTTTAAAGGCAAAATAAGCAAGGTGAAATCAAAGATAAGCTAAAACAGATAAGCTATGATACCTAATAAGCAACTGCAAACAAAATTAAGCAAGCTAAAATAAGCAGGAAAGCTAAAAATAATCAAATAAGCAAAGTAGCTGAAACAGGCAGTCAAACAAACAGCCCAAAGGACACCTTTTTGGGCTTATTTTTAAGCCCTTAAAGGAACCTTATGGGAATGTGACTTATATGAGCTTAAAGCCTAACTTATGGACTACAAGAATCAATAAACTAAAAATGGTTTGAAATAAAATTAAGCTAGGAACAAGGCTTGTGCAAATGGCTAAATTACTCAGCATGTGCTGAGTTTTCAATTTTTGCTAGGACAGAAATCAAATATGCAGGCCTAATTTACACTAATCCACATTAGAGCTAGGTAGCCGAACTTCTACTCATCAAAAATTTTAACGGTACACTTCCAATTCTATCCTGGATTCCGCATTTACGTCTCTAGATGAGACTGAGTTCTTCTAAAACAGGACTTCAGTTTTAGGCCTTGATGTTTTTTCTATCATTGTAACTTTATACAATTAGTTCCCAATTTTTGTGGACGCCATCGTCCTATATAAACTTATACAATATATTTGGCGATTGCCGTAATTTGGTACATATGTGCCGCTCTACTTGAATGTAATAGTAGGTAGCGTGTTTTACCAACATCCAAACTTAGTTATAAGTGATTTTATCATTGCTTGACCCCAATTATCTTAAAATAATAATAGGACAACATAGTCACGACGTGCGAACCTTTGTTAATCTTGCATCAGTGAATTAGCAAATAAATGTTGAGAATTGTATGATCATGTCACCTACTTTATATGAAAGTAACCAATAATAGACTTTGTAAAGTAAGATTTTCAAAAACTTATATGTACAGTCTTAAAGACCAATGTAAAATGACAGTCTATTATTTATATTAATCTTTAAGATTGAAGTCATTGGGTGCTTACGTCAAACATATTTTCCATGGTTAAATAATAATTAGAAAATATGAGGTTAATAAAATAAGTACAACTTAATAGTAAATGTTAAAGACCTTGAACTTGAATAATTCCACAATGTATTGCATACAACTATTTTTTTCCTACTTTCTTAAACTTGAATAATTCGTTAAAGAGTAAAGAAAATGAGGCAATGGAGTCTAGCGTGCCAGCAGCTGATAATTGGTTATGTGTTTTTGACTGCAATAGGTTGTGAATCACTGTCACGGTCTTCTATTACCAGCAGACAATACATACTACATGTCAACAGATTCGCAAACTCAAGCGGCATTTGTTATATCTGAACCAGAAGAAAAAGTGGATGGAAAGAAATATATGATACACATCTAAAAAAAAATACAGCAAAGGATGCATGATAAGCAAGATAAAACATGATTCAAGATAGCCATATATGTTATACAGCCAATGATACGGTTCATATGCTAATGAATCCTGAAACTAAAAGAATTTTCATTTTTCATTTCCATCTCTTCTATGAGACTTGACTTATGAAATAAATTAACACATCTTGCTTGTTTATTTAGGCAATGGAAAAGACCCTTGCCATATATAATTTAATTTTCAGCCATGTACATTCAAAAGATTGAATCAATTCCATTAAAAGATTTGTGAGTTTTCCCACCGTGTACATATAAATGTCTGAATACATTCCGTTAATAGATTCATGAGTTGTCAAACTGTGTACATTTTAATGATTCAAACATTCCGTAAATAGTTTTTTGAGAATTCAAGAATTTCAAACCGTATACATAGTATACATTCCAAACATTCCTTAAATAGTTTCAACTTTCATAGAATTTGAATTCTATTCTTTCTTAACATATTTTAGCCCTTTAATCACTTTCCATCTGATGTAGTATTTCTTCCATCCTTGTATATACATTTCCTAAACATACTTTCAACCTTTTCAATACTTTTCAACTGTGATTGTAGAGCATTATGTAGTGCAAAGTTTCCTTTTTGTTAAAAAATTCAAAAGGAAGGCTGAAAACGATTTTGAAATGGCATACGGTTTTTAATTGATATACAAACTTTCTTAAATTGTTACATCTTTTCAATTTCCTCTCTTTTCAAGAATAATAGGTGGAAAATGCTTTATAATGTAGTATAGATTATAATGTAGTATAGATATTGAGAAGATATTCCCTTGTCATTTGAATAGAAATCCTTACCATAATATTAATTTAAGCTTTCTTTATTTAGAGGCATGTGATTGTGCTTAATTGCAGAGATTGCCTATGTCATTGAATGGTTGATTGCTTGAATTAAGGTGTTAATGAAGGCAAGTGAAGAACCTTGTGGCTATAAAACCCTCTCACTCTCCTTTAGGACAGATATATCAAAAAAGACAATCACAGAAATAGCTTCTTATTTGAGCTAGATAAGAAAAAAGATATGGGAAAAGTTACAAGGTGGTTTATGGGGGTATTAGGAATGAAGAAAGATAATGTAAACATAGATAACAGTAATGCTAAAATAAAGAAGAGATGGAGCTTTGGAAAATGTATGAAGGATCCGTCACAAAGGGTGACGGTGGAAAATGATTCGACTCGGATAAGGTCATGCATGTCTGCCTTGGAAAAAGAACAAAATAAGCATGCTATTGCTGTTGCGGCAACACATGCAGAGCTTGCATGTGGGAGGGGGGCCGGGGTGGGGGGTGCCCCGGGTGGTTGGCTGAGGGGGCAAAAAAAAAATAATAAAAAATAACTAATCCCAAATAAAAAAAAAGGGGAATTTTATTTATTTGGGGCGGTGGTGTTTGTCAGCCTTTCTAGCGACGGCAGGGGTACTTTATTTAGTGGCAGGGAAAAATGGGCTGGCCACCAAAGTTTTTTCCTGTGATTCACAAAAAAGCCTAACACTATTAAAAGGGAGGTTTACCCCCAACTTTGGTTATTTTTCTTAATTTTTTTTGAAGGGGCCTCTTGCTCTTTTTTTATTTATCAAATAATTATAGTTTAAGATTATTATTTATTCAAGACACAATCCCAAACACATTTTTTACTATTGCAAGAAGTTTACTTGCTTGTTTATAGTTTTTATGTGTATTTTAGTTGTTGTATTTATGAACCATATGTTGCGCATAATTCTGTGAGTTTTCTGTGAGTTTGTGAGTCTGTGGCTGCTGCAAGTTGAATGTGTATATTGTGACTGTCTGCAGTTTATTTTGTTTGGCTGCTACAGTTTTACTCTGTTTGGCTGCAACATTTTATTGTGTAGTGTTGATGCATGTTTTAGTGTTTTGCTGCTGCAATCCATATCTCTCTACAACATCCTGGTTTAGTTTATAGCTTTTATCTGCATGTTTTAACCACTGTTTGGTATCTCTTATTAGTTATATAGTTTTTTAATTCTTTCTATAAAACAAAATATAAAGAGCATAAATGATAAATAAATAAATAACATGTATGCCCTAGTCATTTGTGGCTGCTACTCGCGAGACTCTATTAACAATCAGATTGTATGTAATGGATAAATTTTGGTTGGGTGTTGTAGTTAAAAGTCATAAAATCTAAATAGCTAATTGTATATTTACGTTTGGCTTTTGCTCATGACTACATATTGTATTATGGAACTCATGGTACTTCATGATATGATGCAAGTTGAAGTAATTAATTGTCATAACTTTCACCGATTAAAGGTGTGCTAGAAACTTAGAAGAACATTTGATTTTTGGTACGTGTGATTGTGTGAAGCTTTATGAAATCAAATTGAAGATAAAATGAGATTCACGAAATGTGTAGAGATCATATATCCAAGATTTTAAAGTACCATATTTTTATTTTGAGGGGATATTATGTTAACATTTGTCCATTGTTTGAATTGTGTCACGTCTTTTTTCGAAGAAATCGCATTGTGACTACCTAAAAATGTATAACATGTGGATGATCATTTATTCACAATGTATTTTATCTCTAAGTAGTTCCTTCATTAGTAGTTGAAGTATTTTTCTTTGGTTCTATTGAAGCTTTGTTTATTGTTTTAAGGCAAGAAGGGTCATGAGGGCATTAAAGAGGATAGTGAAAATTTCAAGCTCTTGTTAAAGGGTTCATTGTTAGAAAAAGAGCAGCTGCTACTCTATACCACTTTAAGGTTCAACGTGAAATCCATCACCAAATATCCACTGTAAGATCACTTTTATGTACTTTACGTTCATTTTTCTAAGAATAATGTGATTTTATATCAAAAGTCTAAAATTTTGTGTTTTTACTAGCAAAAGTTTTAGAATTTGATGCTTCAGTGACAATAAGTTATGGTTTTAGAATTTCGTCTACCAAAAGCTTGTATTCTTATGTTTTAAGCACAAAAGTTTACATTTTGTGTTTCAACAATCAAAAGTTTACACTTATGTGATTTACCCCCAAAAGTTTAAATGTTTACTTTTGACTACAAAAGTTTACTTTTCCTGTTTTCATCACCAAGTAGTTTCCTTCATTAGTAATTGAGTATTTTGTCTTGGTCTAATGGAGTCTTGTTTATGTTTTTATGCAAGGAAGGCCCCGAGGGTGTTAAAAGGACTAGTGAAATTCCAAGCTCTTGTTAGAGGGTTCCTTGTTAGAAAACGAGTAGCTGCTACTCTATACAGTATGCAAGCTCTCCTTAGAGCTCAGTTGGCTGTTCGATCTCAAAGGGCTGAGTTGGCTGTTCGATATCAGTTGGCTGGTCAACCTGAAATCCGTCACGGAAAATCCACTGTAAGATCACTTTTATAATTTTACGTTCATTTTTCTAAGAATAATGTGATTTTATATTTTTATGTCCATTAGCAATAATTTTTTGGATGGGCTAAGATACACTTGTTGTTCATATTCATTTAAGAAAGTGTTACACTTTTAAATATTTCAGGAGAGGTTTGATAATGACACAAGAAGAGAAATCCATAACAAGCGACTCTTAACTTCATATGATTCTACAATAAATTCATATGACAAGAGCCCAAAAATAGTTGGAATGGACCCTTACAGGCCACATGGGCGATCAAGGTGCAACCATTATCCCGATCCACGATCGGGATTTATTGGCAAAGACTACAAGTGTTCCAAAACCACTCAAAGCACGCCGCTTTTTTCTAATTCAAAAAGGTCAAACACTCCAGCCACACCTCCAATACATGTGTTATGCAGGTGACAATCTTTTTTAGACCTCATATAGATGTCCAAGTTACATGGAACACGCAATCAATTCAACGCGGAAAAGAGGGTCACATTGTGATGTTAGGATACAAAATATAAAAGTCTTGATCTAAAGTCAAGAAAACTAGATATAAACTCAGATATAAAGTTTCTTCATTTGAATTTCACATCTTATGGTACTATTGGTGATGAAGTCTTATACCATCGAAGCCTAAACCATGTATGTGTATTAGCACGTCTTGAACCAATAACCGTGTGACCTTAGCACACGAAGAAGAAAACATAAGAAAAAAGGGTTGCGATAGGATGTAGTTAGGGTTTAAGGATCGTGTGTAGGCGTGATACCATAGAGAATGGTGAAACTGTGTTGTGTATTTCTCATTGGGAGGAATGGCTTATATAGCCTACAAAGATATGGGTTTGAGCCCAAGGTACAGATAAGAACAAGTACAACTAATACATTAACTATTGATTGACAATCATGATAATGATTTGACAAATGATATTTAATCAAGATCAATTATACAGCTAACAAAAAATAGAACTATAAAAGTTTGAGTGTGAAGACTTTTTTATAAGATAATAACAAGAACTATTCATGGAGTAAAATTTGCATATAAAATGTATTACTTAAAATTTTTTAAACTTCTTATAAACTCAGACTAAAAATTCATATATTATTATTTGTAACACAAAACAAATGTTACATTATACTAAATATACTCATTTTAGGATGAAAACGACACCGTTTTTGTTGTTTGGGCTCCGCCGAATTTCTGGGCTCCCGGTTGGGCCTGGACTTTTTTTTATACTAACTCTTATATACATAGCACCATACTACTTGACTCTTCCGGATTACTCACACACACATACAGTCGAGTGATATCATCAACAAAACTGAGTCTTAGGGTTTTGTTTTTTTGGGGTTCTCTTATGCTTCAAGATTCAATAACAGTTAATCAACACTAAAAGTATATGGTTTTGATTTTCGGAGTTTTTGGTGCCCGAATGTTTATGTTCGGGTTTTGCTACAATTTTGAGGCTTCAATTTGCAGGTATGTTGTTTCGTCTTTCTTTGTCAGGTTTAATTGTTTAATTCTGTTGTTTTTGAAATTTAAGGTTCTTGATGTGGTGAATTGTTGGTTGTGATGTTGGCCTTGAAATTGTGTTTTCATCATGGGGTTTTACTCTCTACATAACTAGCATTCAAAATTTATATAAGTATTCTAATCCTAATTCTTAAATTTAGTTTCTTTTTAATAATTTAACAAAAGGTTTTTTAAATCAATTGTTATTAGTAAATCGGATTAGTTATTGCGCTGTTGAGGTTATTTTGAACTTTGAAATCCGTTCATCTTGCATATGCAGTGTGATAAATTGTTTTAATCACAGGTTACACAATGGTTGAGTGACCCAAAAGGGATTTGTCGTGGGTGACTGTCTTGCGAGTTTTTGTGTATGTCATTTGTCGTACGATAGTTTATCTAGCAATGGGAGAACTTGAAAACGCTAAAAAGCAATACCTGAAGTGCTTGCAATCTGGGACTGATAACTGCTGGGACAGGAAAATAATAGCAGATGCCTCTGGAGAAGGCACATGTAATATATACTTTTCTGCTAGTTTTTGTGTAGATATGGAGATGATGAAAAAAAACATTTAGTAAATTATTGCTTAGTGAAGACATGTCTGGAAGTGGGCAAAGGTGTTTGCACAACTTTAGCTATCTCAAATGCCATCACTAATCTTTGTGGTAGTTACAGTATATGTCTCCCAGCTCTATTCGTTCGCCACTCAGGTACCCCTTGCTTGATGCTAATTTGATAAATAATTGGTTTGTGTTATGATATATGTGCAACCACATTATTTTGTGAGTTGTGGAGATTGGAAACCTTGCCTTTTGAGAAGAAATACATGTGGCAAAGGGAAATGGAATGCCTTTTTGGTATTAGTGATCACATTGTTGAATTTAAGCCCTCATGGCAAGCATTAGCCGATGGTAGTAAGCTTGAGGTAATATTTACCTTAAATTTATCAGAAATATCTTCACTACTTAAGGGAGGAGTATGGTGAGGAGATACATCTCCTCACTTGGGCCTCACGAGCTGCCACATCAGCATTTCACTCCCACTCAAAAATACCCCTTCACTCATAACACACCCCTATCTCCTCACTTTGGCCCCACCACTCACCATTTTATTTTCTTTTTAATTTTTTTAACACAAACATAATTCATTTCATTAAAATAAAAAATAGAAACATACGGAATTTAAAAATACAATACGGAATTTAAAATACAATACGGAAATTTAAAATACAATACGAAAACGTGTTAATCTGTTTCGTATTCTGAATCAGATTTCACCCCACATTCCAACCTGAATAACTCATCATGAGCTTGTTCTTCCTTCATAAAATCCTCCCATTCTTTTTCAGCTCTTGCTCGTTCTTTTTCAGCATTTGCTTCTTCTTTTAAGTATTCTTTATATGCCTCTTCATCTTGAGCTAGTTGTTGTAGCTCTTTCTCAGTGAGAAATCTTTCGGTAACATATTCATCATCATCAGCTTGTTTTTGCCTAATTTTCTCCTATCGTGCTTTTTTATCCATTGCTTTTTCTTCTAATGTTTCTCTTAAGGCTTCTTCGTCTAGATGTAGTTGATGTAGCTCTTTCTCAGTAAGATATAAATCAGCCTGTGATGACGAACAACCTACACTTTCTTGTGAGCGGTAGTAGTATTTTTCCAGTAGCCAAGCTAACTTAGCATCCATTTGTTTTTCTAGTTTTGCCGCTTTTTCATACATAGAAAGATTCAGCTCGTAATCTTTATCAGAACCTTCTTTTAAGAAAGTGTCGATCAAAGCACGTCTCTCTTGTGAAATGTCATTACATTTCTCATAAGCATTTCTAAGATCGTCTTTAGCTGTGCATGAATTTTCAAATTGCAAGGCTAAATCCAGAATCGCGTTCTGACGACCCTTATCTTCGTCAATTAGTTTTTGAACCAAAGCTTCGACTTCAGAATAGGTATGTGGAAGCGAACAAGCCATTTTAAAAACTTAACAAGTTATATGTTATAATTTTTGTTTAGGATTAAATGTGAAAAATTTAGATTAAAAAGAGTGGTATTTATATTATAAAAGAGGGTATAATTTAAAATTTTTTTTTTTTTTAATATTTCAACGGATACATTTTTTAAAATGTTAACGTTTATATAATTTGTCGTTATCCGACTCACTTAAATGGCGAGTTGCCAAATTTTTCGAAGTGGCGAACGAACCTGGTGTGGTGGCGAGCATTGTGGTGTGGGCCACGTAGGAAATGGCGAGGTATCTCGCCACCATACTCCTCCCTCTTATATAGAGCGGGAACTCGATGTGTGTGCACCTGTCATAAGACCACCAGCACAAGTGTTTTGATGATTAGCAATTTAGCATAGTTATAGCAACTACTTGTAAAGACATGAAACAAATGAAAGCATTTGCGAATATGAAATGTAACTATATTATTAGTGCGGTATCGAGTCAAAAGGGATAACTTTTTTATCGAATTTTCTTAAGTAATAAAATTATTAATGTGCAAATATGATTCGATAACTAACTTAATCAAGTGATTTAGAAAGCCTTTATGCATTTAAATATACTTTGTGTCACTTCCAACCCGTAGCCTTTTTACATAAATCCATCATCTTAACCTGTTTGACCCACTAAATGGATCGATATTGACACAATAAAAATAAAAACACAAACCAAAACCAAAATAAAACAAATCCACATTTTCGGTTGCATAAAAATAGCATAATACTTTTCCGACTAACGAAGAATAAAAAAACAACGTCAAAAACAGCCTCGTAGCAACGCGCGGGCATAAAACCTCTTGTTATCTCTAGTTACCAGAAATGGCTATGAAAAGAATTTCAAAAGTAAAAGAGCTATGAAAGAATTTACAAGTAGAAAAGTAGAAAGTAAGAGAAAGATTTGAATCTATATAATGTACAGTATAAAATAATAATGTAATTAATCAAAAGAAAAGAAAAAATCTTTATCATGAGTTTCAAGTAGGTAAGCCTATTATCATGTTTAGGGTCCAACTTAATTGTTTCACTGTTGCTAATTACGAGTAAATAAAGTAGACAACTATTAAAATAAATAAATTAGTGTATTTAGTACTCCCCTTTTGTTTTGTGCCCCACTTGATAAATATTATGGTTCAGCCCATTGAATGGGCACCACTGCCACCACAACATATATATAAACACTCTTCATGAGTCATGTGTTTATTGATCTGTAACATGTAACCGGTGGTTAGATTTCTTATCCGATTACGCTACAAGTTCTAGTGTCATAATAGTTATTTCACGTTCTAGATGTAATTATTCATATGTGCGTAAACATGTTACACCATATGACATCTTTTATGAAAATAATGGCATAGTTCGAATAGTTCGGTTATATAACGTTTCCTAATGGAACAATAACAAAAAAATTATCTAACTTGCAAAATTTTCTATTGTTTCATGTAGCCCTTTACTTTTACCTATAAAAAACAATTTTTTGAAATTTTGATGTACCGATTTACCTGCATAATAGATTCTCGGTAATTTTTTTGTTTTTTCAATATTTTTGTTTTACATAAGACTGGGCTATGGCTGAGCAACGGGGTAAACCAGAATCGAACCGATCCGAAATGAAAACTGACTTTGAGGAAAACGTGAACCGAGAATCGAGCCGAAGTTAACCTAGTAAAATCGAATCGAACCGAACCGAGCAAATCCGAAACCGAATTCCATAATTATATAAACCGAAAAGCAAACAGAATAAGGTTGGTTCGGCCTGATTCGGATCGGTTTATCGGTTCGGTTCGGTTTTCGACTGATTTTGCTCAGCCTGAGGGCACTATGTTAGTGGTGGACCACATGGTGGTGCCAACACGTGTGAATCCCACCGAGACCACCATGTACCGCACGTCATGAGTGATTCTTTTGCACTTGTTTATTGTATGCACCACTTAACGAAAAAAAAGTAGGGGTTTTATTATTTTATTTAATTTTTGGGTTTTTGAGCGTGTGTTAGGTATCTATAACCTATATAAAAGAAAGTTTTTGATTTTTTAATCTTGGAGCAAAAAATTAAGAAAACGCCACCTGTATAATAAGAAAATAATCAACGATTGAAATTAAAAGTTAGAAGCCGGCATTTAATTTACACACAAACATTCCCTTTTAAACACAACCTTCACACCAATCATCTAAAATTCTATCATCTCCCTAAAAATTAAAACCAGTTCTTTACATCCAATCAAATGAAATCCCTTAATCAAACCGGCCCTTTTAATCATTTTTGTGAAGCAAGAAGGATTGAAGCAAATTTACTTTGCCTCTTATTTTATACAGACGCTCTGTTTCATTCGCTAATCTTCTAGAATAAGGTCAATACTTGGGTAACTGTGAAGATCATTTTGCACACCAGACATCGTATCAAGTACGTCGTCTACCTTATTGTGTGTCTTTATAATTATACTAGGGTACGTTACGATCTACTGTTGGCCTTCCTACTTATTGCATCTGTCATTTGGGTTGCAACAAATTTGGGGAAAATTATTCAAGCTACCGGTGGCGGTTCCAAATGGCCGGTGATACGGATCAGGTACTAATCAATTATATTAGCTTGGATTTGTTATTTTTTTAGATGAATTTTATGATTGTAAGGTTAACAGTAACAATGACAACATTCTATAGATGCTATGAGCTTGATTGAAGGTTTTATTAGTTGTGATTCCTTAATCTTTAATTTGTTAATGATGTGAAACATATTTCGGTGTTAACTATATTTTTTATGGATGTAGGTTACTGGCGATTCAAAATTGGGGTTGTATAACGGTAAAAATTGGTTGCAAGGCTATGATGACCAGCGTCTGTATTTATATGTTTTGTGGTAGTAATATACCGACGCCGGTATTTTGGCGGGGTAACCTGACTCGGGTTACTGTTGCAGCCAACATTGCCGGTATGTTGGCGAGGTAACTTGACCCGACTTAGGGTTGCAGCCAAGCATGGTGTTTGGTTTTGCCTATATATTTGCAGACCCTGAGCCTTACATTTCGCGATCGACACCTCTTCCGCTTCATACCGTGTTCACTTTCAATTTTTTGTCGTAAGAGGCGGAAAGGTGTCATCTGAGTTGTGTTGGATTCTTTGTGCAAAAGACGCGTACCTTTTTTCTTTTTCTAGGCGATGATGATAATTTTGTGTTTACTGTGTACGGTTTACCTACGCACGTGTCTTGGCTCGGCAGTCACACCGAAAGTGTGACCGCAGCCATTACAGGCGTTTGGTACTGAAACTGTATCTATAAATCTGAGCCTTACTTTTGCGACAAAGGAC
This sequence comes from Tanacetum coccineum, assembly GCA_026074375.1. Classification (NCBI taxonomy): domain Eukaryota; kingdom Viridiplantae; phylum Streptophyta; class Magnoliopsida; order Asterales; family Asteraceae; genus Tanacetum; species Tanacetum coccineum. Next base: position 27,858 of record BQNB010042902.1, on the reverse strand, counting down.
AAAGGTGGAATTACATGAGGGCAACGTAGGAGTTTATACATAGTTAAGAGTACGTGAATGGAACTGGTATTTGTGAGGTAAGTCTTTTTCTTACAAAGCCTAATTATGTATTCTTTGACTAAATTCTAAGAATTGTTTTATGCGTAGGTGTGGGACTATTGTATTGGTATTTCAAAGGACTTTTGCTACTATAATTGATCATGAGGTATCTTCATTAGCTATTTCAAGTTATATTCCGACTATGATTGTTTCTCTTGCCAGTCGCGAAGTGTTAAAGCTGAGGTAAAAAACACTGTCATCTAATTCTTTTTCATACGGTAATGTATTTAAACTTTTTAACCTTTAATATGTTTCTTTTGGCAAATCTTTAGATTCAGGTAAATCTTCTTCCAATAGTTTGAGACAAAACAGATAGCGATCAGAGAATGAATTAGCAGCCATTACTGATGTTTCTCTATCGGATGCACGATCGGTGACAGTATGCGTTTTAAAGACTTTTCCAAAAACATCTGTTGTGATTGTTGTAATGGGGCCGATGGTTGTAACAGATGATGTTTGTGGCAGTCGTCATGCGAAGTTCATACACCTGGAACTAAACATATGCACTTTTTAAAGGGGCTTTTCAACATGTTGGATCAGTCGGCATAGACCTTCAAGTAGGGGTGGCAATTTCTGACACGACACGAAACCCGACCTGAGACCGACCCAAAAATTAGTAGGTTAGGGTTGAGGCTAAATAGGTTTCAGGTCATTTTTGGGTCGACCTGATTGACCCGTTTATTAAACGGGTCAGGTTCGGGTCAAAGATAATTTAACCGGGTCGACCCGACAACCCGTTTAACTTTTAAACAATATAAAAATAAATACACATGTTTTAATTCTTAGTTCAAATCAAACGAGTAGTTACAAAATATATATAAAAATGAGTTACTTTAAAAGTTGAAATTAGGTTGAAATTATGTTGAAGGCTTCAAGGTGAAAATTTGTTTTTACTTGAAAATGTGACTTTGGAGTTTCCTCTTATACTAAACTGTGTTTCCCCTTTCAAAAATTAATGTAGTTCAGAATCCTCAAAATCTACAACGTAACCGTGGCTTTTCTTTCGTTGAGTATTACAACAATGCATGTGCAGATTATTCAAGACACAACTTCAATAACTGTAAGTTTCTTCCACTGAAACAATATATGGTTTCATTTTTATTTTGTTCATGAATTCAACTTAATGCTAAAAATTTGTATCAATCGAGACATCGATTCTACAATTTTCTCATTGATTCAGTTGGCAGAAGTTTTGTCGACGTAAACCGCTGAATGAGGCTCTTTGATTTCTAAATAAAGCCTTTTGTTAATCTGTAATGGGGTTACTCAATCATTTAAATTATTTTATTTTGTAAAACAGAAGGAACACGTTGGTTAGTTCTTTCAGAATTGACCTACCTGATGTTATTTGTGCCAATGTGTTTCATATACTTCTTTGGTCTGTTCATTCGTTGTGATTGTTGTAAATGTATATCAACTTTGATATTCTTTAGAAATATATGGATAGCTTATACGCTAATTCAACATGTGCATCATGATTGATTTTCAATGAATTTGTAAACCATAACTATAATATGTATCTTGATAGCATGTAAATTCATTAGTTGTTTCTGCATTTTTTTAGATTCGCAAATGGGATGATCTATAGCAGGGACCTAGGAGCTAGGTAGCCGAACTTCTACTCATCAAAAAATTTAACGGTACACTTCCAATTCTATCCTGGATTTCGCATTTACGTCTCTAGATGAGACTGAGTTCTTCTAAAACAGGACTTCAGTTTTAGGCCTTGATGTTTTTTCTATCATTGTAACTTTATACAATTAGTTCCCAATTTTTTGTGGACGCCGTCGTCGTATAAAAACTTATACAATATATTTGGCGATTATCGTAATTTGGTACATATGCGCCGCTCTACTTGAATGTAATAGTAGGTAGCATATTTTACCAACATCAAAACTTAGAAAGCTATAAGTGATTTTATCATTGCTTGACCTCGATTATCTTATAATAATAATATGACAACATATTCACGACATGCGAACCTCTACTATCTTGTTCAATGTAATCTTGCATCAGTGAATTAGCAAATAAATGTTGAGAATTGTATGATCATGTCACCTACTTTATATGAAAGTAACCAATAATAGACTTTGTAAAGTAAGATTTTCAAAAACTTATATGTACAGTCTTAAAGACCAATGTAAAATGATAGGCTATTATTTATATTAACCTTTAAGATTAAAGTCATTAGGTGCTTACGTCAAACATATTTTCCATGGTTAAATAATAATTAGAAAATATGAGGTTAATAAAATAAGTACAACTTAATAGTAAATGTTAAAGACCTTGAACTTGAATAATTCCACAATGTATTGCATACAACTATTTTTTTCCTACTTTCTTAAACTTGAATAATTCGTTAACGAGTAAAGTAAATGAGGCAATGGAGTCTAGCGTGCCAGCGACTGATAACTAGTTATGTGTTTTTGACTGCAACAGGTTGTGAATCACTGTCACGGTCTACATCTATCGGTGGCATAAATAGGCCTTCTATTACCAGCAGACGATACATACTACATGTCAACAGATTCTCAAACTGAAGTGACATTTATTATAGGCTGTGGGTGTGTCAATTCTCGGTGGTAAAAGGTAAGCACAATTTCATACACTTACTGGGATTTTTAAAGTTGATTACCTAATTTTTGTGTGGTCTCTTTCCTTTTCGGATGAAGGTGAGTGGCAAATTAACTTTCTGAACACCCTTTTAATCTAACGTACCGTTTATTGTATAGTCTTTAATGTCACTGACCAAGAAGGAAACAAAATTACGGACGAAGAAGTGATTGCATAATTTCATAATGATATAATCAATTATGAAAAACAGAACCACATCATAAGATATAGTTATTCTTTGCATATACACTTAGATTGGGTCTTATGGAAACAAGTAAGCTTCTCAAATTGGTTTCTTACTAGCTGATAGTTTATACACATAGGCTTTTAAGTACATGGGTTGTTTTGATGGGTTTTTGGATTTGCTTAAAAACCATAATTTAGTAGTTGTTAAAGTCGCCTGCAAAACTGTAGTTTTAAAGGATTTTTTGGATATGCTTTCTGAAGTTTTAAGGGGTGTTTGAGGCTATTAAAAACTCATGTTTTATAGAATTCTTTTTGGTCTTTTAAAGGTGTGTTTGCGACTGCTGCAAAACTGTAGTTTCGAACACAGTTCTAAAGATAAAAATCCAAAATATTCAAACTAATAATGTTGGCGTCATAAGGTGTATTTGGGGCAGCTCGCAAACATCAACTTTAAAGGGGTGATTAGGACTTTTCAAGAGGTGTTTGGGGCTGCTCAAAACTTATATTTAATAGGATTGTTTGGGTCTTTTCAGTTGGTGTTCATGGCTGCTGCAAAACTATTGTTTGAAACACAGTTTTAGAGATACAAACTTAAAATTTAGAAACTAATAATGCTGGATTCTTAAGGGGTGTTTTGGCTGCTGCCAAACATAAGGTTTAAAGGGTATTATAATCCGCACCGTAATAATTGGAAGATATAGCTCTTGGTAGCGATCACCCCATAAGAATACAAACAATGACAACAAATGATAGTAAGGCGTGGCTGCACTGTGGAACAGGTTCATACCTATCGCTAATTTGCTAATTTTTTTGGTTTCCTCTAATTAGTTTGGCTCTTGGTTCGGAATCTAGCTTCATTCTAATTCGTGGTCAGTTTGTAGATGCATATGTGCAAAAAACATCATCTCGCATTTATTTACACGAAGACAATAGGCCTTCACGTTTGGTGTGTTTTAAGGGGTGTTTGGGCCTGTTAAAAACTCATGTTTTATAGAATTTTTTTGGTCTTTTAAAGGTGTGTTTGCGGCTGCTGTAAAATTGCAGTTTCGAACACAGTTCTAAAGATACAAATCTAAAATATTCAAACTAATAATGTTGGCGTCATAAGGTGTGTTTGGGGCAGCTGGTAAACATCAACTTTAAAGGGGTGATTGGGACTTTTCAAGAGATGTTTAGGGCTGCTCAAAACTTATATTTAATAGGATTGTTTGGGTCTTTTCAATTGGTGTTCATGGCTGCTGCAAAACTGTTGTTTGAAACGCAGTTTTAGAGATACAAACTCAAAATTTAGAAACTAATAATGCTGGATTCTTAAGGGGTGTTTTGGCTGCTGCCAAACATAAGGTTTAAAGGGTATTTTAATCCGCACTGTAATGATTGAAGATATATCTCTTGGTAGCGATCACCCCATAAGAATTCAAACAATGACAACAAATGATAGTAAGGCGTGGCTGCACTGTGGAACAGGTTCATACCTATCGCTAATTTGCTATTTTTTTGGTTGCCTCTAATTAGTTCGGCTCTTGGTTCATAATCTAGCTTCATTCTGATTCGTGGTCAGTTTGTAGGTGCATATGTGCAAAAAACATCAACTCGCATTTATTTACATGAAGACAATAGGCCTTCACGTTCGATCTTTCAAGGTACTTTGATTGCTTATTTTGAATTACTTTTATTCTTTTACCCATTCTTGTTTGTTGTCTCCATTTTTACTCGCATAGTATTTGACTATGTGTTCTTAAATATATATAGGACCACCATCAGTTTATGTATGTAGGAAATTGTGATGAAAATGAAATCTTTTTTTAGTCTTAGACTTTTAATTTCTGTAGCAAATCCTAGATTCAATGTATTCCGAAAGATTATAAAGGAATTATCCAACCGTATATACTCCGTAGCAAGCAATCAAACATATAGAAAAAGTGATGATATTCTCGATGTTCAAAAGAAAATATCCGATGCGCATAATGTGATGACAATAAACAATCTTTAGCGGGGAAATATTATATAAAATGATTATGTTTATAAATAATATGAAGTATATATCAATTTTCTTCATTAGAAAAATATAAATCATGTGGGTTACAGGTTATAGGAGTCATTTTGTAATAATTCGTTTACGAATGTTGTTCTCTTTGATTTGATATCTTACACATTGAATTATAACTGTTATGTGCCTATGTATAATATTTTCGGAGGATGGATGTATGTTTTTGTTGTTCAATTAATGAATATACGTTTTGTGAAATGCAGAAGTAGTCCAACGAGCTGTGCCTATTGCTGAAGCGAAAAGCAGAGCAATATTGAAGCATCTGGAAAGAATACATTCACAGTTAGATTTTTGAGGTACTACATGATGTAGAAGAATTAAGCATACTACCATGACTGTGATATTTGTTTATTTCTTTACAAGAAACCAATACACCTGAAGGTACATGTGAGTTTCATCAGTTATAATAAGCATACTATCATGTTTACTGTTTATACGAAGTGTGCACTTGATGAACATTTTGTCACTTTCTTATCTAATATTATCTTATAAACTCTCTTGCTAATTACATTTATTTGTCAACATTACATCAACCATAACTTACCTAATGATACACAATAATTGGAACAACCAAATACAATAACGAACAACTATCAAAATATAAATGTTTCTTCCAACAATACCTTAAAGCTCCCCGCCCAACGGGCGGGCCTTGAAGCTAGTGTTTGTATAAAGTAACTTATTTTTATAGTTTTTGTTTGACGATTACTATAGCACTCATTTGGTGGTAGGTTGGAAATTTTATTAAATGGTGATGTGATTCAGAGGCTTACGTGTAGCTGGTAGGTTTGATGTGTAATATGTTAGGAATTTACTTTACGTGACGACATTTACGAAATTACCATTGTTTACCATATCACCACACACAAGGACTAGAATAGTCAATATAGGATTTTTATGTAATATGTGGTGGTATAAATACCCCCTCCAAGGCTTCCATGAAGGGGTTGAGGCTTTTGTATACTTTCACTTTTATTACATTTTACACACACTAGTTTCTCTCTCTAAAATGACTATCATATGGTTTGATTCACCAAGACCACCAGATCATAGATTCTTTGTTTTTTTCATAATATGCTAAGATGAAAATGTTTTATTGTTTAACTTTCATGCAAAAGGAATTGTACTAAATTGAGGATGATTGTTGGAAATTTAGTGCAATCAAATGTTTTAGGTCACACTTGGCAATGAGCTTGGAGTTACGAAGTGTACATCCCTTCAGTATGTATAATCTTCAGTAAGTAACCCTCTGAATAAGTTCAGCGCAATACTCTTCATTGAGTAGGACCCTGAATGTTATCATTAGGGAGTAGTCTCATCAGAGGGTTCATATCTTTAGTGAGTGAACTTCTCAGAGAGCATATTCACGGAGTAAGCCCATTTAGGAAACAAGCTCATGAGCGAGTAGACGCGCTCAGACTGAACTCAATCAACTTGTAACGGCTTTAGCCTATTCAATGACAGTTATACCCAAGGTTATAAATAGCGTGAGGCGTGACATGGTGACATAGCCAAGCCTCAAGCTATAGCGTGAGGCATGGCGATACGGCTTTTCAAGGCGTAATTTATGGCGGTAAAAAGTATTTATAGATTTATATCATATTTTATAATTATATGAGTGGTAAATATTATTAAGTTCAAGCCTCAATCCAAAATATTAGTAAATCCAAGTCCAAATCTCAAATATTAGAAATCTCCAAAATACTTCAAAAAAACTCACCACGCCTTACGCCTTTGCCTGCCTTTTCATGCCTTAACTCACGCAACGCCTAGAATTGACGCCTTGGTCTATTTCGTAACGTAGACGCCGCGCCTCGCGCTTTGGCGCCGCCTTAACGCCGCCATGGCGCGCCTTTTAGAACCACAGTTAGACCTGCAACTTAATGGCAATGATTAATTGTTTGTGTAACCACATTTGCTATCATAAAGGAGTATTTTGAGGAGAGTAGTAGACCCATTATTTCTCTTCATTCTATCGGGCTTGAGTTTATTGCCTATAAAAAGAAAACACGTCTGCATAGAATATACATAAAAAACCTAAACATTTGAAGGCGAAAAAAGTTATTGCACAGATGATATGCTGTCAATTCGGTTATCTTCACCCTACCGGTATTGTACAAATTATAAACCAACTGATATCATGTATTATTTCTAAGTTTATTCTCATTATTTTTAGGTAATATCCTATCAATTGATTATCCTGTCAATTGATTATCTTCACCCGACTAGTATTGCACAAATGATAAACCAAGATAGTCTTTTAGTCTTGTTTTTTCATTTTCCTTTAATAAAATTTAGCGTAAATTACACTGTTCATCCCTGAAGTGAACCTCATTCATCCGTTTGGTGCCATGTTTTGAAAATTGGTAGAAATGGTCATAGAAGTGGTCATTTGGTATGCTCTTGGTCCCAAGATAATAACTATCATTATGTGTCTTCATTAGTGATGGATATTATGGTAATTTAACATAAAATTTTAGTTACACCATTGGTCCCTTGTATATTTTTTACTTTTAGTTACACCTGTACACTTCACATCCTATCAGCATTAAAAAAAATTAGTATTCACTTCCCCTACACCTCTGATCCCTATCATTTCACAAGATTATTCCCGCCCAAATCCAATTCCAATTCTCTCACAACCCATACCTAACATTTTTGGTACATTCAAATCTACATGCAATGGTGTTAACGAGATGGAAGCTTCGCAAAAGAAAGTAGACGAACACCAGCGAGTGACTAAGTGAAGATCTTGAATCGACATATGGTAATGATTTGAAGCCCTTTTGCTTAAAGTTTGTTTTTTTACAAATGTACTGTTCTATACTTGTTTTATTGTCAATTTATAAAGTTAATTTTTGATTTTGATTTTCAGAGAATGCACCCAATATGTTTTTTGAATACATCGTGGTGGTAGATTTCACAAGTATCTAGGCAGAAGATATGTCGATGGTCATGACGACATATTTGATATGGTCGATATCGATATATTTACTATGATTGCGTTGAACAAGATGGTTCTTCAATTAGGTTATACAGGTAAGTTTGAGCCCCTGTTTGTTTGAGCCCCATAGAGTACTCTAGATGAAGGGTTTTATGCTTTGACATATGAGGAGGATGTCCATTTTCTGGCTACCCTTGTTAGAAGTTTTAAGTTGGTTGAGGTATATATAAAGCATGGATTTGCGATTGTAAACTCTTACCAAAGGCCACCACCGTAGGTTAGGGCAACAATAGAAGATATTAATGAGTCTGGTACATCACATGAATATAGATACGATAAAATGGTGTTGTTGACATGGCATGATTCTAGTACACTGCTAAGGATTCTATGAGGAAGCAAATGTTGGTAGAACTGAGGGTCCCGTGTCTAAGGAAGCGGATGTTGGTAGAACTAAGGAACACGTTGTAGAACAGGTTATAATTGAAGAAGTTGTAGATGGTAGTTTTGAGGAAGATGTTGAATAGGGTACTGGTCAAGAAGCTGTTGAATCTTCTAGTGATGAACAAGTTGACAATAATGTTAAAGGAATCAATACTACATATGAAACTCAATATCATGTTGAGTCTAGTGAAGATGCAGGTACATATGATAAAGATGATGACGATGATGATTTTTTTTGTAGATGAAGCAAATGAAATAGTAGAGCGTAATGTTGATGTGCATCTATTTGGTATTAGTAAGGATGTTCCTTTTGACAACACTGGTGTAACTAGTCTAGTCCTAGATGATGTTTTAGAATGAGAGGATGTAGAAGTGGTGAATTTGGATGGTTTTGATTGTGACACTGGTAATGACAATGAAACAAGTAATTACAGGAGTAGAAGGTTAGATGAATTGAGAAGAGAAATAGAGGGAATTATGAATGCTAGTGGTCGATGGATGTACTCATTTTACACTAGGCATAAATTTTCTAGTGCAAAAGAGGCTAAGGACAAAGTCTACATGCATTCCATTGAAAGCAAAAAAATGTTGAAGCTGTATAAAAATGACAACATCAAGGTAAGAGCAAGATGTGATGGGAACGTTCTTGTATTTACAATGTCACAAGGTACTAGACCAACTAGCCCAAATCAAGCAATGGGTACCTAGTGGATCAAGTAGCCCAAGTATTAGGAGTAAAAAAGGAAGAATACAAGTACCAATAATGATAGTCAAGCATGTTCTTCTGCTTTAGATGCACATGATAAAAAAGATCTCTACCCTTGGGTCTTGTATGTGAGAAAAGACAAACATGTAAAAAATTGGCTGGTGAAGACACACAAAGATACACACAAATGCCTTCAATCTAGGGAACTCAAACATTGAACTTATAAATTCTTGGCAAAGAAGAATTTTGATCAAGTCAGGGTTAATCCAAAGATCCCAGTTAAGGTTGTTCAAGATAAGCTTCAACGTCACTTAGAGCTTTAGGTATCTATGAGCAAAGCTATTGAAAACTATAATGGGGGATTAAATAGTTTTCTAATTAAAATTTTAATTTTTTTTAATTAGGTGTTACTAGTTAGTTATTTTTAGATCTATTGTTTGATGAATATAAATAATTAAGATACCAAGACAAGTATTAATAAAGGATATGTGGCAAGGATATTTATAGTGGTTTGGATACAAGGTCTCTTACCTTGCCCTACTCCACTACCTGAGTCACCTACTCGAGAGTTCGAATCCACTAGTTACCAATCTCCTTTAACGGGCAAAGAAGCCTCACAACATCGCTTACACCCTTTAACGGTATAAAGCTAAATATCGGATTCTTCATATGGTAGAATCACACCAACACCTATTTTCCCTTTACATAATTATAAGGTATATCCTTATGTTCCAACACGAAGGAACAAAGTACCTTATACTACTTTCCCTCTACTAGGTGTCAAGTATTTACACCAACATCTTTTATATCACAACTATTTTACACAACACCTTTCTAAATGATCCTATCACTATATGATACACAACTTGATTGTATTTGATAAATGATGGTTCAAGATCAGCGGCTAGATCTTTATGAGATGAGAAACTTCACCCATAAAGCATGCTTGAAGAGTTCATCTCGTATGAAAAACTCAATGGAACTTCTCCTAATAGGAAATCTATCAAAACACTAAAATGAAGTAAACCATGATTAAGGATCAGATGATAACTGGATATCTGAAGTAAAAAATGCGTAAAAAAGGATGCTTAAACAAGTGAGAATGAGTTGGTATTTAGAGAAGTGAGTTTTACTGTTCATCGATTATGCCGGTTCTGTTTGTTCAACAGAACCGGCCAGTTATTGAACAGAACCGGCGTACAGTAACTAAATCTAAATTTTGATTTGTAAAATCTTAAGAGATCATGTGTGATCTTATGAGATCATGTTCAGATTTGGGAAGAAAGGTAGGTTTAGCTATAATGTAAATATGTTTGAGAACTTTTATGTAGAGTATACATTTTTATTTTAAAAATGTATTTATGTAAGTGTTAATTATGAAGGATGGTTTGATGAGTTAGATAAGCTATTAGTTTAGGACTAATGAATTTCATTTCTACTTTCGACAAGTTTATGTTTTGTCATTAACAAAAAATAGATAGATCGTAGAATATAAATAAACGTTTTCATGGTTTATTTGTATTAACAATCTCCCCTTTTTTATTGATGACAAAACATAAGCTTATTGGAAGTAAACAATAAAATTTATAAGTTCCTAAATTGGAGCTTTTTACTTCCTTCTCCTCTTTTTTGTCGAAACAAAAAGAGTGTCGAAGAAAAACTAACTCGTGAATGTAATGAAATAAAATGCTATATGTAATAGAAAGTGGATTCTTAAAAAAAGAATCAAATGCATGTGTGTAATGAATCGGGAACCCAAACAAGTGCTTCCTTATGAAGACACTGTCTAGATGGGATCGTCAATGTTTCCAAATAATAAGAGAGAGACCTACATGAAAAGGGGTTAGTAGTGATGCATGTATAATGTAAGAATGCTATATGAAGGATGGTCTGATAATCATTGGAATGAAGATTGACTCATGGAGAGTCTATTAAAAGCTCCCCTTTGACGAGTGCGCCCCCTAAATGGGATCGTTAAGTGTTTGAAATGATGTTAGATTTTAGAAGGGACAATATGCTCCCCCTAAGTTGATGAAAACCTATAAAATCATGGAGATTCTAGAAACGTAAACAATTTAATGAAATGAAAGGACTTGGATAGATTCTGGGAGGCCGGTTCTGGCAGTTCTGTTCGCAGAACCGAACTGAACCGGCTGACCTGCACACACAAAGTCAGCACATACAAAGCTTTGGCGGGAAGCACTTAAATTTAAATATAATTATCAGCTGAGGACAATGAGAAAGTCACTATAACAAGCAAATAAACCAAATGACTCAATCAATAAATCATGCCCAATTATTCAATCAAGAATTCATAACCAAACATAGGATCGATCACGCGATAAACAAAATATCAATTAAATTAAGGCATAACTTAATGTTTTAGATACAAATCATGAAGTAAAACAACTTGACCTAAGTCAACTAAAATTGAAATCATGATTCAGTGATCTAATTTCCTAATGCGTCTAAAATTTAAAAACACTTGATCTCGTTCATCATTATCTTATGGAAGTTGGTTTGAGAGATGGTTCAAGCGGCAGAGGATGTGGTTCAACATGAATCTCATTTCATCTTGGAAATTATTGACAATGGTTTTGGTTCTTTGGAAACGAGGGCATGTGTGAACTTGAGGTCTAGGAGGGTTTTCAATCCAAAGAGATTTATCAAGAGGGACGAAGGTTCTTGAAGGAGAGAGTGATGATCTACAGGGTGGTATTTGTGTGGAGGTAATGGTGGGATAGAATGGTGGTGGCATTTGTAAGTTGGTGATGGAAGTAGGAGGGATGAGGCTTTCTTGCACATGTTGTGCGTTTTAGATGGCTTCTTGGATGTTTCGTTCAAGAATGTGAAGTTGGTTAAGTTCTTGGTGTATTTGGTCTCTAGTTATGGATGGCTCGGGTTGAGCACTCAACCTACTCCTAGAGAGGTTGATAGGTGGGAAAGATGGTTCAAATTCCATTGGTGATGGTTGAAGGAGTGTTTGGGATAAACCTTGGGAGATGACTTGTGGCAATAGATTTGTATTTCTTGGTGGTATTTCATTTAAGGAGGATAGATAGGGATGGGGTTCTAATGGTGAACTTGGTGGAGTAGAAAAGGTTAGGGCTCTAGGGGCTAATGGTGTCATGAGAGTTTCTAGTAGGGGTGAGTAGAAGAAACCGAAAAAACCGAAGCCGAACTGAAAACAGAAAAAACCGAACTGAAGAAACAGACCGAAACTAGAAACCGATGGTTCGGTTTTTAATTTTTCAAAAACCGTAAAATTTCAGTTCGGTTTTGGTTTTTGTTCAAAAATCGAACCGTAAAAACCGAACCGAACCAAACCAGTTTTATAATAATATATAATTAATATAATATAGATAAATAAATGATAACTAAAAATTTTAAATTCATATTTATTTTATAGATAAAATTATTATAATATATATTATCTTAATGTTTATATATATGTTTGTCGTATACGTATGTTTACTTGACAATATATCATTACAAAGACAATGATCATACTATGTGTATTTTCACATGCATGTGTGTGTCTCATTTATATGTGTATAATTGTAAAAATTTGTGTAAACATTATTAAGCTCATATTGACAAAAAAATAACCAATTTTTTACGTAAAACAAGTTTATTAATATAAATTAGCAATAACCAAATTTAAACGGTTTGAAACCGAAAAAACCAAAAAACTAAACCGTAAAAACCGAGAAACTGAAAAGCCGAACCGCCAAAAACCCGAGCAGTTTCGGTTTTTGGTTTTATAAAAACCGAATATTTTGGTTCGGTTTCGGTTTTACCCATAAACCGACCCAAACCGAACAGTGCACACCCCTAGTTTCTAGTGTAGGGGTTGTTTGGATGGAAGTAGGTGGTGGAATTGTGAGATCAAGGGTAGTGTCTAGAGTGGTGGTTATGGTCGTGTGGATAGGTTTCAAGGTATGGTTTTGGATATGTGGGCTTTCATTGGAGGATATGTCAATAAAATCGGTTCGTGGCATTTTCTTTGGAGGATTTTGGGTTGAGGAGTTAGCACTTGATGCCATGGAGTATGATGATCAAGATAAATGGAATGAAGAGGTTGATTTGAAGGTTTTAGTATGTGAGGATGATGAACAAAGATCTCTAAATTTATACTAAAAGGCCATGCAAAACATTAATGCTTAAACCACTAGAATTTCCTTAAACTCAATCATTAGGATGATTTTTAGGTCAAACAAGAAACGTTCAGTATATGGATTAGATTAAGGCAACTATAACTAACATATTTATGAGCTTAGTTCAAAATTCTAACACTTAAAAATAAGGGAAAAGCTTCTGTAGAACTGGCTTTGCTGGTTCCTTTAGTTCCAATGGAACCGTCTTGCTGCAAATGGAACCGGCTATACCAGCCTTGGTTCCAAAATCTCTAAAATTTTAAAGTATGCTACTAGTGATCTAATGCAATTCCTAAAGCTTGTTTCCCTTATGAGCTACATCTTCTAGACAGATCTAATATGTTTATGGAGACAAAGAAATGCCGAAAGACTATGATCATTGTTTATGCCAAACGCCCCTTTAAAACAATTAAGAGCATAAATCACAAAAGATTAGTGATACCAATAAACCATTAGAGATCATAATTCGACATTTAAATTGTCTAGAACAGAAGCCCCTAACATAGAACACAATTCATGACTTTACAAGATTCAAATTGTTTTTGCAGCAAACATAAACACTTAACCCAAATAGCACACCCTACTTCTTCTTGCATAGATAATGGAATAGGCACTTAAACATCCCTTTAGTTTGCTTAAATTTTGGGGACTCTCCTCCTTCGATGGGTGGAAGTTGATTCATGTAAGGAATGGGGTCAAGAGTGTACTTTTCCACGGGATCATTCTCCATATTTTGATGAGGAGTAGGGGAAGGTGAATCGGATGACTCTGTGTCAGGAGGAGTTGGAGTTGGGAGACGAGGCCTTTTACCCTTATCCTTGAATCGATAAACTCTTTTCTCAGAGACAGGGATCATCACATGGTCCACAAGATAGAGTTCATTTAAAAATGTGTAAGAGTTATTTCAAAGTTGTTAATGATGAAGGCAATGGCAATGGTTCCATTTAGCTTACGAATTAGGCGAAGACTTTTGTAGAATTGAAGCACAAAAATGGGACAAATTTTTTTGTTTATATTGAGAAGGCAATCAAACCCAATAGCCGCGAAAGTGAAGCGTAGGTTGGGTTGATCATCAAAAAAGGTGGATTCAATAACGCGACCTTCATGGAAGAGACGAGATATAAGTGACTTGTAGACCTCTCTTTCATGTCCGGTGAAACCTCCGGTTCGATGATACATAGGGATGTAGTGAGTGGTATCTTGATGATCACAGTGAATGGATTTCGGCATAGTTTTCCAAAATAAAATCAAACGATAAAATAAATAAGGCTAAAAAATATAGAAATGTTGAAATTTTCTTAAAGAGCGTTTTATAACTCTTCTTCGCGCGAAGACAACAAATCATTTGTTTTTTTTACGGTTATAGTAAAAATAAATTGCCTTGCGTGCTTCGAAATTGGGATTTTATGCATGGGTTAATTTTCTAACGAAGAATAAGATGCAATTCCTAACTAATGTTATCTTGGATGTATAATTTTGTTAAATTCGTTGATGGATTGAACTAGTAAAAATGGGAGCCTTAAAAAATTAGATTTTTCAAATTTGAGATAAACTAAAAGTGTTAATCATAATCAAAACTTACAATGAGAGGATTTGATCGATTTGAGAAACGAAGAAATCGAGAAGATGATGATGGTGGTTATTGATCGTCAATGGCGGTTTTTGGGAAGAGTATATTTGACACAGTGAAGAGGTAAAAGGAAGGCGAGTATTTTTGTTTCTGTCAGTTACCCGGTTCCGCCGGTTATGTTCTTATAAGAGAACTGGCTTTGATTCTAAAGGGAACCGGCTAGGGGATACAACAGGAAATAAATCTAATTTTATTATCGAGTAAAAAAAATTATTTTTTTAAAATAGAGTGTACCATTTTTTTGTGATTGTTAAAATTTTATGTGTATATATATACATAGTTGAGATGACAAAAGGAACGAGATAGGAGAAATAACGCAACGAAAATTACATATATTTCTTTTCAATATACAAGGCATTACAAAGAATGGGAAATACAATGGTAATATAAAAAGCTAAAATAAAAAACACTTCTCCATGCGGGAACTTGATCATAGGGTATATGAGCATTAATAACGAGATGATGATGATGACTAGGACGGGACTTAGAATATCCAATAGGGCTTCCATGAGTTAATCGGTATTTTGAGTGAGAGGGAAAGTGACTGGTTTGATTTTTGAAATGAATGATAGAAGATGGAGGAGAGTAGTTTTTTTTATATATAAAGGAGGATGTGCCGTTGGATTTTATGGGAAAGGGTGAAGAGGATTTTGAATTTTGAATAGTCAGGCTTAGTATTCGAGATTTTTTTTTAGACATCGTGTCTCGGAAGGGTGTGAATTTGATTTGAGAGGGAAGTTACAAGAGTGTGCTAGACGGAAAAGGATTTTACACAAAAATACATAGCACATATCCAAGTCATTTCATGAAATAGAGCACAAGCACTATGATCACCTAAGAAGAAAGGGATTAAGAACTTATGTACCTTTAGCATTGTGAATACGCATCACGTGGTCGTGACCAAAAGGAAATTTAAAATTGAATTTTTTTATTTTTTTTGAAAAGTTTTAATAGAAGAGAAAGTTTATATGAATTAATCTTATTGAAAAAAATGTCCAAAAGCCTTTTGTAAATATAAGCTCACACCATTCTCCTTATTATAATTCGGCCTATTTAAAATTTTAGGTTCAAGGATAAATTTTTGGTCAGACCCGCGGTTCCATTACCTGCGCTTTACCGGTTCTATTCTTGAACCGAACCGGTGGAACCTACTTGGTGGGCCAGGAAGAGATTTTGTCTGAGAGTGGCAGTTTCAATTAAAACTGGGTTTTAGGGCCTGCAGAAGAGAGTTGTTAGGCTTATATGGTGCTTTCATGAAGGGGCTATTTCTAGGCCAAGTATAGGCTGTTGGACTTGATTCAAACAATAGAATTTACCCATTGGCCTATGCCTTGGTTAAAGCTGAAAGTACGAGTTCATGGTGATGGTTCTTAGAGTTTTTTTGGGTGATGGCATAGATCTGCAGCCCAATTCAAATTTCACATTCATCAGTGATAGACAAAAGGTTAGTATTATGCTATACCTGTTGAATTATTAACTACCGTGTCATATGAATTTGTATTTGATTAATGAATTAGTTCATGCATGGTATTATTCCAACCATTAAAACTATATTCTTAAATGCAGAACACAGATTTTGCTTATGACATATACATGAAAATATGAAGGATGGTTTAGACAAGCATACAAGGATTTGCTGTGGATATCTGCATCATTACAACTATTATGGACTTTTAAAAGTATATGTTGGAGCTTAAAAAGATGAATCCTAAGGCACGTAAATGGTTGAACAAGATACCACCAGAACATTAGGCAAGATCTCATTTTTCATGTAACACATAAATTCAGGGATGAACTGTGTCATTTAATTAATGCCATGATATAATAGATAGACATGTATAGCATTTAATGATTTTATATTTATGACTTTTAGGTAGAGCCTTATCTGATTTATTACTCAACAACATATGTAAGGTATTTAATGGTAACATAGTTGGAGGTAGAGACAAGCCAATTATTACACTTTTAGAGTATATTAGGGAGTATTGCATATAGTGAATGTAAAAAGTGTTACTGAAAAATGTACTGGTCCTTTGATCCCTACTGCAACTAGAATCATGGAATCGATTAAGAAAGAGGCTCATTTGATGAAAGTGCAATGGAATGAAGGAATTAAGTATCAAGTCTTAGGGTCATTTAATGATCAGTGTGTTGTGGATGTAATGGCTACGACATGTTCATGTAGGAAATAAGATTTGATATGGGTTCCTTATAAGCATGTTGTTGCAGCTTGTTGGAATATGGCTCTGAATGACCGAGGGGCACCACCCCTAGAAGCTTAGGAAAATACTTGTTATTAGTTGGCTACATGGAGAGAAACAAACTCTCACAAGGTAGAACCAATTAAAGAAACCAATTACTAGGAGAAGTCCACATGTCCGACAACACTTTTGCCACCAAATCATCACATATAGGTAGGCAGACCAAAAAAGAAAAGAAAAAGGTCCAAACATAAGGATGAACCATTTGTGAAAGATGGTAAACTGAGCAAGAAAGAAAGAACAATTACTTTTCAATCCTATGGAAACATTAGACACACTAAGGCAACATGAAAAGGACAAGGTCGAAAGTCAACAACATATAGTTATTTGAGCTTCAAGTTTTAAGTGTTTTTTATCTAAATATCATGGAACATTTTACAAGCACTTTTTGTAATGTAAGTGGCAACAATGCAAAAGCCATTGGTAGTGCTTCTGGGAAAGCACAACAAGTAGAACATGTTGTTGGTCAACATGGTTCAGGTGGTTCAGGTGTTGTTGTTGTTATAGATTTGTCCGCTGCTGGTGGCCAGCTAGTCATGCATGTGTTGGGGTTGGAAGTCAAAGTTCATCTCATACTAGATGGACAAAGAAAAAAGCACAAACACAAAGACTTAGTCCACAAAAAATAACTCTCACTTAACCTGTAAGTCAACCTTCAACCCATTCTCAAATGCTAATGACTGAAACAAGGAATGCAGATGGAAGAGAATGGGTGATGGTATACCAACACAGTCAAGTGTAGCAGGTGGTGCAAGTGAATGGTCTATTCTGTAATTCCAAAAACTTATAGTAATTCAAGTCCATATAAGTGGCAAACATCAAATTTCACATCTGTGGCAACTGTCTAATTCCTTTTATAGGCAAACATAAAAGTCCACTTAGGTGGCAAATGGATATGTTTAAGCTACTTGTGGTTATTGTTCATGAATAATTTCACATGTTTAGGACTTATTTTAGTTGTTGGTGGCCTATTTTACTTATTTTTGCAAACACATGTCATTAGCATCAGAGGTTATACATTAACCTCAAGCACATGCTTGAACAACCACTAAGCCTTTTGTGACATGCCACAAGCCGACCCAAACCTATCTAAAAACAATTACAAGAACCCCAATTGGGAAAAACCACATAATAGAACACATAACACCAAAGATATCCATCAGCTGCACCTCAGAAGTATAGTAAGCCAACTGAGACTGCCTCCCTTAAAAACCTTCCTAAGAAAAACCCAGTGGAAAAACCCTAAGAAAAGGAAAAAATAGTACAACTATCAAATAGCACTCTAATCTTGAACCATACATGACCAAGAGCATAGATGAACAATCCTTTAACCAACTATCTAAATAGACATAATCCATTGAGGCACATGACGAATAAGCGAATCAGGTAACTTCTAAAGATGCATAAAAGCCATCGCATTCTTTATCTTCGTGAACTTGCACATGATGTGCTTGAGATGAACAATAGACTTGATACAATCGATGATCTGATTAGGGGACATCTTCTAGTTCTTGAAAAGCCTATAATTCCTTTCTTGCCAAATAAAGTAAGAAGAAGCCGCGAACAAAACCTTAGCAATCACACTTCTAGCAGAACGAGTCTTTGACATAGGGATAATATGATCAGCAATGGAGTTTAACGAATTCAACATCATAGGGAGCCTAACATATATCTTCAAATGATCCCATACATGCGATGAAAAAACACATTCAAATAAAATATGGCCATGTAAATCAGGTTGAGATTCACACAACGGGCCTTGAAACAAGTTTAAATTAGTAACACGACTAACATCCCATTGTCTTAAAGAGTCTTGGTCTTCAATTTATGATTGATAACCAACCATAAGTGGAAGGCATGACGAGGAATGCAATGAGAAAACCACACAACATCACACCAATAATCTCATCACCTATTGGCCGAATACACTCCCAAACGGTAGCAACAGAAAATGTCTTAACCACGCCTGACTGAGTCTTCCACTCTAGCGAATCCAATGTATTAGGAACAATAGGAAGAATAGTTTCCATGTTAAGAACTGGATATTTCAAGACCAATCATTACACCAAGTCTAATGGCCATTATTAATAGCATCTTTAACCACAGTCAACATATCAAATCCAACTCTATAGATATCATGAGCGGAAATAATCTATGAAAGAGGGCTTAATGAGCACCAACATTCAAACCATATAGATACATTGGAACCGGAACCAATATGATGCCAAATAAATTGCCTAATTATGGGACGAAGCTAGAGAATTTTCCTCCATCCCCACATCATATTACCACGTAACAGGATATCCTAAAAGTTTTGACCTTTTAACTTATAAACATGAATCCATTTCATCCACAAGGATTCCTTAAGAGCAAGGAGGCTCCCAATATGAGAAATAATGAGTGCCTTATTAAATGCTTCAAGCCTTGATAGGTTTCTTAATTCACGATCTCAGGAGGTCGGGGAAGCTCAAAGTATGAAAAAGTCATAATAGGGAGGAGAGAGCTTTTCATCATTTCAAAGTTTTATTAAAAAGAAAAAGGAATAGAAATTACAATGTGAGCTTCATCCTCTAATGTTGATTAGAGGAGAGTATTTATAGGCTAAACATAAGAGAACTTTGGCCTAATTACATTTTTTCCCTTGTGTTTTAACTTAAAAATAAACTAGTGTAATTTCCATATAGACACCACATTTTTAATCTAACAATCTTCTCCCTATGTGGTGGCCTATGGAATTACTTACAATGTATTCTACAAGTACAAATAGCTAAAGATATCTGCAATTTGCTTTGTCTTCAACATGTACTTCTCCTTGAATCATTTCTTCACTTGTAGGGAATACAATGTAATTTGTATAAACTAAGTTGACTTCCCCCAATTCATACCGCATGTCTTCAAGCAGTTCAACTGCTTCCCCCTACACAGACAACCATTCGAAGCAAATATGAAACTTTGATGTAGTTGACAAATCTTCTAACTATAGTAGTTTAAGCTCGTAACAGAATTTATAAAAGATGAAGTAAACCACACTTAGCAGCAAATCGGACTTCTTCATTTCTAATTAATAGCCAATCCATTCAAGGGAACATGCACATACTTCATACAATCAACTCATAGAAGTTAGAAACTATAACCTCCAAGTCAATTAAGTCCCGGATGTTGTATACACCAAAGTCAATTAAGTCCCGGATGTACACATTTCTTCCCATGATTGTTGCAATCTATTAAACACTCTTCCCCCTGATTATATTCGAGGACCATCGAAATAATCATAATTTGGTTACACCTAAATATTCGATAGAAAAATCATGTGTGAAGTCGCTTCTCCTCAGACTTATTCAATTACAACCTCGTATTATGTCGGCTCTTTGAAATGACTACTGATGAAGAAAATGAAATATCACAAACTTGATGTTGAAGTAGAATACCCCAAACTTGTGACTTATATCTTGTGCTATCCACATGAATCCAAACTTACACTGAATACTACAACGTAATTTCTTGAAGTATAAGTAGATCTAAGTCTCTTGACAAATCCTCAACTATGTGAGACACTGAGCACTACAACATAACCCCTTCAAGTGATAGCAGATGTGCGCATTGAGCACCAACTTCTGTGTTTATATATCACACATTTATTAAGTCTTCATCAACGCCGGTTATAAGCTCGAACAAGTTATCTTTAAAAGTCATCATCCAACCAACCCTGACTTTTAAGATATGATAAGTACACGCACCCGTGAAATTCCACTTCAACTTCAATTAAATGATAATGAATCATCCTCGTAATTATTTTTTGCAGTTAAATCCCGAGACTAGCCTTTTGAATGGTTTTCGTGAATCTTTGATACAGATCATTTTAAGCAATAATTGATGTTTTTGTTTTTACGTTTTTAGCTACAATAGTTCAGCCCATCAAATAAAATTCACAGTCCAGTCCGTAATTCATCATTCCAACAACATTTTACTAACATCTAGCCTAATGTTTTCTTATATGTAACCAAGCCCAAAATAGTTATAACATTTGGTAAACATAGAAATTTAGCCCCAACTCCATGTGTTGCATTTAGATGTTCAAGACCACCTTTTTGTGTGTGTATATGTTCACTTAGGGTAACCACATAACCCTAAAACATTTCCAACACATATTTTGCCTCCATCTGTTCTCTCTCAACTAATTTCGTCATAACCAAATCCCTTATATCTCTATTAGACTCAATCGTATACAACACAACACATCGCCTCCACAGCCATAAATCCAACCTTATTTCTCCTTAAATTCCACCTCACATAATCAACTAACCCACGCCTCTTATGTCTTTTGCAGCCACGAATTAAGAACCCAAGAATAAAATTCAAGTCTATTTTGTACATCAAGATCTTTTCAAAGATCTATGGTAGGTTTATTCACTTCTTGTTTTGCATTTTTGATCAACGAAACAAGAAAGAATGAGAACACTCTTGTTCTTGTTCAATCTTTTGAAGTTTCGAATATTGAAAAGAAGAGAAGCTTCTTAAAGATCGATGATGTATATCCCATGTTCTTTGACCTTGTGAGGTCATAATCTTGAATAGAAAACACGAGTGTGATGAACTGAGATCTTCATGTTGTTTTTCTTTTAGTTTCGAGTCACGTTTGTGTGACGGGGATGAGTTGAGGTTAATTGTAAGAAGGATGGGATTAAGATTGAGTAGTGGTTTGTTGTTTTTGGCTGAGATGGTTTTGTTGTACTTGTAGATTGTTCTTTTTCTGTTTTGTTCATTTTCGATAAAACATGTATCTCAGTGTAGACTGAATTTCGATATCGAATTTGACCTATCAAAATTTGATATCGAAATTTATGTTTGTCGAATTTGTCTTGTCGAGTTTATCTTGATATCGAATTTTGTCAATCACACACTAAAAAACAGTTTGACCAGATCTTTAGCAGTTTGAATGGATATGAATGTGTAGTAGTTAAGTATAGATGTGTTCCTTTTTTCTTCATTTCAATTTCGACTTCAGTTATAATATCGAATTTGATCGGTTAACTAAAAGTCAACGTCAAAATTTAACTTCTAAAATTGATGTTTGACCAGTTGTGAATTCGTAAAACTAGCAGTTAATGTCGAAAATGCATCTAACTAATCGAAATTGATCAAATCTTACGATAAAACCGTAAGCAGCCAATCTCAAAATAGTCACACATATCGAAAAAGTACAATAAATGGATTAATAAATTACTGAACAAATAAGCTGTTGAACCGTGTAATAATTTAAAAAGCATAAGCTGCTAAACTGTTTAACTACTGAATAAACCACACAAGCAGAATTTGGACCAAAATAATCTCGAATAAGCTGCTGGACCAAATCAGAACTGAAGCTAAGCTAAAATAAGCCAAAATAAGCTGAATCTAAATAAACTGAAACATCACAAATCGCTTTTGTAGCTCTGGTGCCACTTGATAGGTTTCTGAATTCATGATCTCGGGAGGTCGAGGAAGCTCAAAGTATGAATAAGTCATAATAGGGAGGAGAGAGCTTTTCATCATTTTCAAAGTTTTATTAAAAAGAAAAAGGAATGGAAATTACAATGTGAGCTTCACCCTTGAATATTGATTCAAGGAGAGTATTTATAGGCTAAACACAAGGGAACTTTGACCTAATTACATTTTTGGCCCTTATCTTTTAACTTAAATATAAACTAGTGTAATTTCTATATAGACACCACATTTTTAATTCTAACAAGCCTTCTTAGACCAAGCCTGTCTTCTTTTTTAGTAAACAAACAACCTCCCAAGCAACTTTAGCTTTACCTTTACGCATATCCCTTTGGCATCACAAAAAATCTTTCATTAATTGTTCAAGTTCAAGCATGATACGAGAAGAAAGGATAAAAACCGAAGCCCAATACACATGCATCAAACCAATAACGGATTGAACTAATTGCATTCATCAAGCCACTAAGAGGGATTTATTCTTCCAATCCTAAATACGATTATGGACTATCCCAATAAGCTCATTACAATCCCTATAGATAAGTGTCGTAGAGATCAATGAGACGCCTAAATATTTAACCGAAAGTCTCCCTTCTTCAAATGGAAGAACGTAAAGAATTGACAACTTGGTATGGTTAAGGACATTGCAAGAATAAGTCGTACTCTTAGGGAGACTAGGAACTAACCCCGAAACCTATTTAAATTCATCCAACGCCTCCATGATAGCCCATGCCGAATTCACATCGCCATGAGAAAATAAGAATAGATCATCAGCAAAGCAAAGGTTAATAATATCCAAATTGGAACAATATCGGTGATAAGTGAAAGACTCCGACTCACGAACTTGACGATGCAACATAAGAGTAAGGACCTCCATAACAAGAGTTAAGAGGTAAGGGGACATAGGATTACCTTGACGAAGTCCACGCTTACCCTTAAAATAACCATAAAGAACACCATTGATACTCAAAAATTAAGATGCAAAAGAAACACATTCCATAATTCAAGCAATCATACGTAGATGGAAACTAAATCCAATAAGAACATCCTTTAAGAAATCCTAGTCAACCATATCATAAGCTTTCTGTATATCCACTTTAAAGTCACATCTAGGAGGACCACGATCCAAATGAAAAGTATGCATAAGCTTCTGAGTAAGTAAAATATTATCCGAAATTCTTCTAGCCAAAACCAAAGCAGGCCGATTAGGACTAATAAGATACGTCAATCAATCCTTCATACGATTTGAAATAATCTTGTTGATACACTTAAAAATCACATTGCAACACAATATATGTCTCTAATTATTAACCCGAGAAGGCAAAGCAACCTTGGGAATCAAGCCGATTATAATATGGTTTAACTCTTTGAGAAGAGCACCATTAATAAAGAATTCTTGAACGGCTTTGGTCACATCATCCGCAACAATATACCAAGCTTCTTTAAAAAAAACGCAGCCGTATATCCATCAGGGTCAGGTGATTTATCATCTCCCATAAAGAAAATAGCATCTTTCACCTCTTGAGGAGTCACTGTTTTAACCATATCATAAGCAACATTATAATCAAATTTATTAGTAAAAAGATAACGAGTGTTAAGATTAAGAGTGACTCCATGTTGTCCAAGAAAATCGGCATAGTGACTAATAAACGCCACAGGAACTTGGTCACCTTTGAAATGAGCACCATCAGCATTAAAAACAACATCAATCCGACTTTTTCTAGTACGACCTTTCACCACCTTATGAATATACACTAAATTAGAGTCGCAACTTGTAACCACTCAATCTTTGCTTTTTGCTTGAGAAATCGCTCCTCCATTATGAAAGCCTCGTTAAAATCTTTAACATAAGCATCATCTTCCTCGCGAAGCGCAATATTAAATGTGTCCGAGTCCAGGTCACATTGGACCTTATCAAGCTTAAAATGAAGCTTTTTCTATAATACATCGTAAATTAAGGTAAATATTTAATTCATATTTTATTTCTATTTTTACTTTCAAGTAAAAGTTTTGCTTTTTACTATTTACCCGATTGGTAATTTTGCGTTCCTAGTTAAGCTTGAGCCGTCTCTAGATTTATTAACCGTCTGCGTGTCCTACGTAATTTATTATTTAAGATAAGTGTTCCATATGTTATAATTTATTTTTAATATAGACGTTTTTGCTTCGTGGTCTCGCTTAAACTCTTGTAATATTTTACGTCTACATCCGTTGGCCTCAAAACTACCCACTTATTCAAAATTTATACAAAATAAACCCACAAAGTACCCACTAAACCAACCACATGGAAAATTGTCCATGTGATGTGTAATCTTTAGTTATGTGTCCATTATTTCAAGATAATGGGACACATGTCTATCTTAACTTAAATGTAAGGAACTAACAAAAACCACACACTCACACTTGCATTCACATAGTTTTTGTCAAAAAATTGCTTTCCCTTATTCCTCCGTATCTTTGCCATCCACTTTTTCTATCTATATCATCATTTGCATCAAAAATTGTACAAGTAATATATTCAATAGTTAAAGGCTTAAAATTAGTGTAGTGTTCTTATACAGTAAGCTTTTCAAAGATAGTCAAGACATAATATCTAAGGGTTTATTAGTTGATGATCAAGGTGGGTTAGTGTAGTATTTCATAAGGTTTTGTAAGATTAAATAAGGGTACATTGTTGTGGTGAAATAATGGTGTTCAAGTTACTTAGTTAAACTTTTCAAGACAACATCAAGGTTTATAATTAAGGGTTTGTTTAAGAGGTATAAAGGCTGAAGTAAAGGGGTATTGCAAGTGTTAGTAATTAGGTAAATCATCATTAGTGGGTTAAAGAAAAATCAAGTTGTAAGTGTGAGAAATTCTTGTGTTAAAATCCTCATTATTCTTTAATTGTAAGACTTGTTCTAATTTCTATTACTCTTGTAAATTCTTATATTTAATTTTCTTGTAATTTTTTTGTATTTGTATGTATTTATATTCTTTATTATGTATTTGTAAAAATTATGGCATTGTACCTAGTGATTAAGCGCTAGAAAACTTGATTTGATTGGTTTTACAAAATGATTTTTAGGACAACTTTTGACCAGAAGAAAGATGGGTGTGTTTCGAAATATTTATGGCCTAGGTAAATTAGATAGGGATGTAGAGAAATGTTTTAACTACGCGTGACCGTTCGGATGGAGCCGTAACGACGTTCGATGAGTGAGATATGGTCGTTTTGGTAAAACTAGTCAAAATTTACACCTAGAATTTGAAGTAGGTATATTTACAAATTTTTTTATAGTAGACCCTATTTTATTAAAACTGTAGGTTCTAGATATTGAGCTAACTTATATTTTTCCACGTGTATCAGCCTCTGTGGATGCACTGTTTAGGAGATACGCTTAATTTAGTTAAGCAGTAAAATTCTGGAAAAAGCACAACTTTGGTATTAAAGGGTAAATTGGTAATTTCACTTGGGTTTTAGAATTTTTTAGGCAATGGGGCCCACAAACCTGTAATGTAGACTCAAGTCGCAGTCCGTAGGTGAATAACCCAAATTTAGATCATTTACAGACTAGGATTTAGAGGCTTGTGAAGTTGGGAAAAATTCAGAATTTGGAAATAATGTGTTGTTCTAAACTTAAAAATGAAAGTATAAACTTTTATAAATTAGTCTTAAAGGAAGTGAAAATAGATACATGTTTTGGGATATATTAAATCAGGTTAGTCATTATATTTTGGGTAAACATTACTTTATAAAACCTTAAGTACAAAGCCATACTTTTTACGGAAAATGTTTTTATAAAACTAGCTTACTTTTCGTGTTGTGCATTATTTTATTTTTCTAAGTCGCGTCATCGTTTCTAGGTTGCTCCTAGGATTGTTTTGCTTTATTCACCATTGTATCCTTTACATCTGTTGTTTCGCTCAAGGTGCGTTCATAGCCCATTTTCTACTTAATTATTTTATAAAACTCCACGGGAGAGATTACATGCTATGCTTTTACGTTTGGACACAAGTGTTTAAAAACCGTATGCTATGCCTGATATTATTGCCTAAGTCCCGCTATTGTCATTTAAGTCCCCTTTGAATCATGACTCGTTAATTGCTATTGTAATAAGTGTGAGTGTTGTGGATAGATCTACTAGGACTGATAATCCCCGTCCGGGTAGTTAAACCTTTGTACCATGTCAAACGGACGCATTTAACATTTGTAGTACTAATCAGGGTGTTTAGCAGAACACCCTACATTTTTTGGGCATCACCATTGCATTGATTTCAATACTTGTTAAGGCTTGGTGTCACGAGCTTAGTGCAATAATAATTGTTTTGACATATGAATGTGTTTCATTGTCGCCTTCTTACTTAAATCTTATGTTCTATTACCTATTTAATTAAACCTATGAACTTCACTCAACAATTTTTGTTGACCGTTTTAGCATGTTTTAATCTTAGGTCCTAAGGTATGATTGCTTGGATGAGAGCCGCGTGGATATCATTGGATGGACTTTGTTGTTAATTTTCCTTTGATGAAACTAAAATCTTAAAAACTTATGTCATGTTTAAACTTATGTATGTTTTGAATGCTTGTGTCATTTTGAAACTTGTGGTGCCTTGTTGTGAAACTTTGATAATGCAAGTATCGAATTTATAAAATGTTATCTTTTAAAAAATCTCTTTTGGGGTCGTTCCTATGACTTGTACATTGTACTATGACGTCGCACCCGGTTACCTTTTCGTTGCTATCAGATTTTGGAGGTGTGACAGATTGGTATCAGAGCTGCAGTCATAGAGAACTGGATCGTTCAAAAACCTACACTATGATTATTTTTCAAAATTATGAGTCTTTCATCGTTATATCTGATATCCGCGCGCGCATACTCTCTGATTCCTTATTTACTCCCTCGAGCGTCATTATTTGTATTATATGGATATATATATATATATATAATACGTGACTTTCTTATTGATCATTTACGTCTATCTTTTAGCGTATCGCTTTATATTTATATAATGGTCAATTATATATATATTGACTATTTCAGATTATTTATGCTTATTTATAAAAGCATCACTGTCTAATTTATAAAATTTTAATTTTATAAACATTTAAATAATAAATCCTTATTATTTATATACTTTTATTTCTTTTGTAGCATCATGGCTGCACCACTGTCACCTGATCACGTGTTTGATTTCTCAGAGGACGACCCGGCTTACAATATTGAGGAGTTTGAAGAAGAGCCAGAGGAGGAACCGGAAGAAGAGCCGGAGGAGGAGTTTGAAGAAGAGCCAAATGAGGAGTTGAAGAAGA
>BQNB010042901.1:0-45842 GCA_026074375.1 Tanacetum coccineum | reverse complement strand
AGAAACAATCTCGACTAAGGTCGAAAGTTGATTTGCAAGCTTATCGATTCTCTCATCCGTTTTACTAGAAGTAGCATTCATCATAGAAGCATTTGATCTATTACGTGAATAGTGAACTTTTGATTTGTTCTCAATTATGTTTAAAGCCTCTGTAGTCGTCTTGTCGGTTACCCTTGCTCACTTCACTTCATTATCATGTTGCTCGAATACAAGTAGAAAAGAGAAGGAAATTATGAGAATTGTAGAGAGAGAAACTAGAGAGAGAAAGTAGGAAGAGAATGGTTAATTTACTTGCAAAATGGAATTCTTACAAAATGAACCAACACCATTTTCCTTGATGGAAAATGGTATATATATCCTACACAACTACATGGGGCGTGTGGGCTTTTACTTGGGCCGGGCTCGGGTTTACTTGGGCTTTCGCCCGATACACGTGACCGATTAGATTACAAATAAGAGCCCATTTACCCGTCTAGCCTATTACAATGTATATTAATTTAGTGACCGAGACCTAATATAGTTATGAACGAACTTCCATTGTTCGACTCAATATTTTGAGGCTAACAGACCCTAGTTGAAGCTGTCAAATGTCGTGTAAAGGAGAGAGGTGAGTTAATTATGGAACTCAAAAGCTTTACTTGGTCAATAGATGCGTTTGAGAGTGTCAAGTTCTTGACCCAATTGCAAAATGCTGACAAGGTTAAAGAAAGGGCTTTGCTTAAAAGTATACGTGATACTAGACTTAATGTTTTAAAAAAATTACTTTTGTTGATCAGTTGCTCAGGCAATAAAGCGGCATGGTGTAGTCATGTAGTCCAATCTGCTCCCTAACAGTAGTGGTCCATCTTGTTGTTTTTTGTTTCCAAGTTATTGTACGAGGTCATCTATGTTGTTCTCATATATGGTTTGGTATTCTCTGTATGTGGGTTTCTTAACGGCAATGAAATAAATATTATGTTTTACCTAAACTTCATTTGTATATTATAAGTTTCTGGCCATTGTTTTGTAATGCTTGATTAAACATGATGATAATACATATATTTTTCTAGAACACAATTATATACTATACAAAGTTTCTACACCTAGAATGTGAAAACCTTATTTTATTTTTAAAATTTGTTATTATTAAATAAAATTGTTCAATTGGTTATGTGTGTATTGGATAGTATTTATAGATAGTATAATAAAGAATCCAAACCTTATTATGTTATTATATTTGTGTTGGTATTAGAGTCAATTAATTAGTCCATCAGTGAGATTTGAATAAAATAATCACATATTTATTTGACATGACCCAACTGTTTTAAAAATTAACACACCCATTACATTGTTCTTTAAAAAAAAAATTCTATTTAAGGAAATCATCAGTCTGGCATTTTCATTATCAATTATAACTTCCAAACATATTTTGAAATTAATAAATAATTCTTCCACAATGTCACACTTACCTCAACTTGCTTTGGCCTCAAACTCCAACGAATTTAGGAACAAGTTATCACTTTACTTTGATAGTGAAAATGATAAGGACCTTAAGCAAGTTCATGAATTGCAAAACATGGCTCAAGAACTATCTACTCGTGTTAAGGAAAGGGGAGAGTTAATTTGTCCATTGCATGCTTTTAATTTGTCACATGATGCTTTAGAGAGCTTAAAGTTAATCAAGCAACTTCAAGAGCATGACATGGCCAAAACAAGGTCTCTGATGAAGTCTATCACTAAGCACATCTTAGGGTGCTGAAGAAAATATATTTGATTAACCAGTTGCGTCGCAAATGAAGCTTTTGCTCTTTACAGTTTGTCATTTGTGCTCACTATAAGTATCTGTCATTGTTGTATTCCTCTAGTTTTAAGTCTTTTACTAGGTCTGTTTGTTCAAGGATTAATTGATAGGTTTTACTTGCCTAATCCTTGATATTTTGTGTATGTTCATTTATGAAACTTCCAGCAATGAATTAAAAGTTATGCTTTATGTATTAATTATTATTACTAGTTACTTTGTTTGTGAATAATACATATATTAAGGTTGTAGGATAAATTTGCAATTTGGTAACTACATGGTATGAATGATTTGTTTAACAAATATTTGATTAAATTTTATTTTGTGGTAAATTGTTGATGTTGCTGGGCATGGCTTTTGATCATTATGTGTGCAGCCGCTACATATTGTGTGGTATATGATTCATTAAACACGGTAAACACAAAAGTGGTATAACATCAGTATTATGCATTTGAGTGATAAGGCGATGATAAATATAATTGAACACATTGGAAGAAATTGAGTGATGTTGCTTGGCTAGGCAACTCATGAAGTGTGTAGCCGGGACTCACTTGAATTTTCTTATAACCTTTCCCTTTTATCTTAAAAGGGTTTGTTAGCCTCAAAATATCGAGTCAAACAAGGAAGCTCGTTTCAAGGTTCAAGACCTCGCTTCGGGGGAGATTGTTAGCCTCAAAATATTGAGTCGAACAAGGAAGCTCGGTCACTCATCAAGGAAGCTTCGGTCTTTATTTAATATATGTTGTAATAGGCTAGTTACGGGTATCGGGCTCGTCTAGTAATCTAATATTGTATGTGTATCGGGCTAAAGCCCAAGTTAATCCCGAGCCCATCCCATCTAAATAGCCCACACGTCTCACTTAAGTGAAGTGGGTATATAAACCCTTTTCCACCATGGAAAAGGGTGTTGGTTCTCATTTGTTTTTCACACATTTGCTTGAATTAACCATTCTTCTTTTTCTCTCTCTTGTTTCTCTCTCTAGTTTTTCCTCTTTTCTTCTCATCTTCTTCCTTTTTTCTCTCTTTATTCTTATCTTATTTTCTTGTAAAATCCATGGTGAAGTGAAAATGATTCTTGGTTCCGACATTTGGTATCACGAGCCTCGGGTGGGTTTGGTGATAAGTTGTGGTTATTTGGTTAGCTTATTTTGACTTTTTAGGCTTATTATTCAATCGGCTTATTTTTTTCTCTTGTCTTATTTGTTTTTTTAAAACTATCATTTCTCTTGTCTAAATAACTAACACATTTCATAACTCACTCTCGTGGGCTTAATGGGCTGTAACAGTTTATTCAGTTTTTATTATATAGTTTTTTATCTTTCGGCTTATTGGTGTTAATTTTTAAGATAAAGAGTTTCCCACTTTCCATGAAAGAAACAAAAGTAGCTTATAAGTAATAAGATATCGTTGCTTATTAGGTGTCAAAACTGCTTATTAGAGTTTTTTATAGCTTATCTTTTGGTTTCGGATAATATAGGGGTTATTATTTTTAAAAGCTTATTTGGTGCTTATTCGTAGCTTTTTCCATATAAACAAGCTTACTTTTTAGCTTTTTATAGCTTTGTAGGTTAGATTTTTATAGCTTTTTAAAGCTTTGCGGTTAACAGCTTATTTCAAGCTTTTTGGTGACTTATCTTTGTATTTAAACAAGCTTATTTTTTAGAGCTTATTCAAGCTTTTTCTTGATTGGCTTATCTTTGACGCGGGTTTAAGATAAGAGAAAGGACAGTTTGGGTTGCCATAGCTAAAAGACAAAGAGGACATAGTACGTTTTGTTTTCTTGTAGGCGAACTATACCATTTTCATCAGGCGAAGTATACATCTGGGTAACAGGCGAAGTATACCATTGCATTTGGGCGAAGTATACACTTCTAGTTGGGCGATTTATACATTTCGAGAACACAAGGCGAAGTATACGTTTCAAGTGTAAGGCGAAGTATACATTTGTTTAGGTGAATTATACAACAGTCCTTGGGCGAATTATACCATACTCCTCAGGCGAAGTCTACGTTTGTTTTGGGTTTTTCGGTTTCGAGCTTCGGTTGATCACGCGTCTTCTAACTCATATCACTATGATCGTGATCCTTTTACGATCATCATGGTGTGTTTATATTTTACCGACGATAACCGTACAAGTTCGGGAGTCATATTAATCTTTCGTTGCTTTATCTATTTTTCAAACGAAGAAGAAAGAAAAATAAGAGGGAAACATTTTGTTTTATTCATTAAAATTAGAATTTTGCAATTTCAGTCCCTGGACTCTAAGACAAATTCACCATTCGTCCTTACTTTGTTCATTCACCCTCATTGTTGAAATAGTCTTACACCGTTAGTCCTTAACACTTATAATTCAGCCGTTAGTCCTTCAAAGTGAAACACAATTACACCGTTAGTCCTTGTTTGAGTCTTAATCAACCGTTAATCATTTTAAGTTGAAAGTGTAGTAACCGTTAATCGTTTTAAGCTCATTAATCGTTAACAAAAGCTCAAGTTCTTCAACAACAACAATGATTTTACCAACAACAATTAATCATTGTTTCACGGTTTCTTCTTGATTTTGTAAAATCCCGCGAAAGATTCCATTCTTTTCTCGGTTTAAGTCATAGATTTGTAAAATCCCGTGAACGTTAATTGATTTCAATCCACAACACCAATCACTTTACCTACTTAAGATCCTACAAATCATTTTCACTTCATAATTCACGTTACAATTGAAACGAAAGATACTTTATCTTCGTGTTCGGATTCAGAGGAACAAGCGATACAACAACTGCAAATGCAACCAAATATTTTGAAACAGAACTCCATGAACAAAGTCACTGCACTCAAAACAACCACTCAACGTCTCGAAAAGAAGACTTTCACTAACTGTCCATCGTTCCAACGAGCATTTTCACACCTCTTTCATACTAACGTCAGAACCTTCAAGTATGAGTTATCTCTAAACATGAATAACTTAAAAAAGCAACTCGACAATGAAATACTTCACGAGAAGGATTCCAAGTCTGTTCTAAGTGTGATCAAAGTGCAGTTTGACAAGTTTATACATTCAGAAGTGTTAGAGCCTTCCAATTATAATTCATATGATCAAGACGTAAAAGCAAACTTCAAAGACTACACTCAAATGGAAGCTCAAACCTTCATAGAAACAATAATTCAAAACATGGAATCCATTGAGCAATGTATTTTTTGAAAGAGCACGTCATGAACAAGAGATACATAATAGGTTGAAAAGTTTGAATGAAAGAAAGTTGCAGATTCAAGAGTGCAAGGTTCAAGAGGTTAAAGCATCGGATGCTAGTTCGGGAGATAAAGACTGCAGTGGGATTGTATCAGACAAAGGGAATGATTAAAATTTAGAGAATCAAAGCAACACATTTGGAAATGAAAGCAGCAGGTCAAGGAATGAATGCAATGACAAAAGCACTTTCGAGGATGATACGGATATCAGACCTTCCTATGACACAGAACCAATGGTTGAGGTACCATATACTGCTGAATATAATGTGTTTGCTGTTGAAACTCAACATTCTGAACAACCTGAATCCATTAATAACACATGTGTAGTGGAAAAGGTTGATAGTAATGTCATTCCTGATTCATCGGATATGTATGATAATGATATTCAGACTGACCAAAATGTTAAAGCATGTGATGATGAGCGTGTTGCGCTTGCTAATTTAATTGAAAATTTAAAACTTGACATTGATGAAAACAAAAAGATTAAAAAACAATTAAAGAAAGCAAACGCCTCATTGACTCAAGAATTGAAAGAGTGCAAATCTACTCTTGCGGAGACTAGTAGAACCCTGTGGGAGTCTAATAGTATTCATGATAGTTGTCTAATTGCACTTCAAAATAAACAAACTGAGCTTGAGACGTACAAGACCTTAAATGACCGTACAGTTGATTATGACAAACTTGAATGTAAGTTAAATGAAACTCTAGGACTATTAGGTCAAAAAGAAATTGACATAAAATAAGGTTTAGAACTTAAAGCCTATGAAATTTTAGTTGTCAAAGAGAAACACGATGAGTTAGTCAAACAGAGTCTTTTAACAAAGTCACATTACGAAGGTCTTGTCAAAGAGAAAACAAATGTAATAACGGATTTGAAACTTAAGGAAGAAAAAGACATTGACAAAATGATTTCAATGGAAAAGCAATTAAAGTTTTTGAATGAAATTGTTTACAAAAGGAATCAATCAATTCAAACCATTCATATGTTAGCTCCCAAAGGCCCAACATTCAATGGTATGGCCCCAACATTTCAATGGTAGACAACCTTTGCAAATCCAATGTTTACCTCAAAAAAAAAGGCTCAGTCTGAAAAAACCATAGTTTGTATGAGATTTCATAGATTATGACCAATTGATCTGCAAACAGACTCGTCCACGATATGTGGAAGACGACTCTGCTCTTGTACAATAGAGTCGATCAAAATTGAATAAAGACTTAGTGAGCTTATGATTACTCAAAGACTAAATATTCTTTATGAAATTTTCAATACCCAACAACATAGGAATATCATGGAAACAGTTGGGCCCATGCAATGAAGTCAAGAAAAGAAATATTAAAGAAAAATTTTTGTGAAATCTAACCAAAACTTTTCAAAACTTCAGTTTCTTACCTTATTTCCAAATTAAAAGTGAAAAGTAGACCATAGCATATAGAGTAATGACGGAATAACATAAAATCATTTTTAAAGAACTTGTTGATTCATAGCTTGGGAATAAATAAAGCATTCTATGGATCATTTTCGTGCACCAAATTCTGCTCTTGATATGGATAATCCTAATTAAGAACATTGTTTGATGCCTCCTTGCCTTCTAAAGACAAAGAATGATAGTTTCACATTTATTCCAAGAATTAAGCAAGAAATGCATTATGATTTAAAGTTCGTTGAATCCCTTGAAAAGAAATTGCGAAAATGAATCTATAAAGCAGAATTTTCAACATGTTTGATATACTTCTGCAAGAGTGTGTGTCTTAATGATGTTTATGTGTTCATTATTTGCATTCGTTTATCTGATTTAGATGTCTCTACTGAACTTGCTATGCTTATTTCTTATAAAGTGAAAGAGTGTGAATGTCTTCACCAAAGAATCTTTCGAAACAAAATGAACTGTTATCGTAGAGTTTGTAATGAGCTTTTTCGAAGTTTTGCTAAATTCGAAAAAACACTCGATTTTTCTTGTACCTTGCTTTACAACAATGTCAATAACAAATGATAATATGGACTAAGTTTGAAAAGAAATAAATCGTCTAATGTTTTTCTAAAAGAACCGTGACCAATATTTCGAAATACAAGATTTGAAAGTCAATTGTAGACAAGTACATGCCATAAGTGAGTTAAGAAAAATCAATTGAGAAGATCTAAGGAAAGAGTGTGTGATATAATTTTGAAATACACTCAATCTTAAGGAAACCGCCTTTGCAACAATCATAAATCAAAACAGTGGATAAGACAACCCAACTGCGTATCAAATCTGAATCTCGATCCCTATTACCAAAGTCATCGATTTACTCCCAGTTGGTGTGTCGCTATGATTTGACACAAAACAGGTCACTTCCACCATTCTTAGCTCAAGTTAGGAAATACGTCCTTTGCTAAGCCTTTATGATGTGAATGACCTGGCCACTCTTGGATAGCCCAAAGCTCATGGTGTCATTTTCAGTCACCAAGGGAATCTGTAGGCTAAATGAATGGTTCATAACTACTACCTAGAGGAAGCTAAGAAAAAGGCACAACTTCAGAAAGACAAATCCTTGAATACCAAACCTAGTGTGCAACAATCTGCTAGATTACCAAACACTGCTAATGGTAACAAACTGAAACCTAGGAACTTTAATCATCAACCGAGAAATTGGCCACCATCCATGAGTAGTCGTGTATTGAATAGAACTGTTAACATAGCAAAACCACATAGGAATCAAAAGACTTTCTTGAAGTCAAAAGACTTGGCATGTCCTACATGAAAAAAGTGCATTTACAGTGCAAATCATGATGAGTGCATTTTAAAATACCTCTCAAAGGTACATTCTCGTGCCTTTGCACAGAAAAAGGATGCATTATCCCATAAGACAACAAAGAGATATATGCCCGTAGAAAAGAAACATGATTCCAAGAAGTTCAAGAAAGCTTCAAGATCTCACCTCAGGAATTTGAAGACCACACATTAGGGGAGATTATTAGCCTCAAAATATCGAGTCAAATAAGAAAGCTCATTTCAAGGTTCAAGACCTCGCTTCGGGGGAGATTGTTAGCCTCAAAATATTGAGTCGAACAAGGAAGCTCGGTCACTCAACGAGGAAGCTTCGGTCTTTATTTAATATACGTTGTAATATGATAGAAACAGGAAACGGGCTCGTGACTTAATCTAATCTTGTATGTGTATTGGGCTTAAGCCCAACTCAATCCTGAGCCCATCCCACCTAGGAAAGCCCACGGCTCACTAGGGGTATATAAACCCTTTTCCACCAAGGAAATGGGTATTGGTTCTCATTTGTAACACACACTCTTTAGGTGAAATCAAGCATCTTTTTCTTCTCTCTACTTTCTCTCTCTAAACATCTCTCTACTTTTCTTATCATTCTCCTCATCTTATTTTCTTGTTCATAATGGTGAAGTGAAAGTGATTCTTGGTCCTTACAATCATAAATGTCAATTAATATTGACACAGGCGTGTAAATGAAGTTCGAGCAAGAGTTCAAAAGTTTTAAAACATGTCATTTCTAATTTTTCTTTATGGTTTGTTATTAAATATCAGATAACAACCCAGTCTTTAAATAAAGGAAAGTATGCAATCATGTACATTTATCCTCACAACGAGAAGATAACAACTTCTCGGACTTGAGCTGACATAAAAAGTCAATTCAAAAGACATTCAAAGTCTTTCGAGATCATGTAACATTGGTTTTTCAAAACACGTTGAACATAATTTTTCAAAAATTTCTCAAAAGGTTCTTCAAAATCTTTCAAAATTGTGTGTTTGATACTCCCTCCTGATGCATCTTTCAAAAGTAGAATCATTTTTTATAAGTGAATTAATTTTTGAGGGGGAGCTTTTAAACCAAGTTTTTAATGCGTTTAGACACATACTCACATGTCTATTTTGTGTGTCTAAAACATTTCAAAAATGTTTAAACAAATGAAAAATGTTAAAATGTTAATAATATTTAAACACTCATTTTGTTAAAACATATACAAGTAGCTCAAACTCAATTTCACATGGAATTTACAAAGTCATAATCCTATTCTCTTAATTGGTGTCATATGTGTGAAATTGAGAGGGAGCCAAACAAAAAGTTCCATTAATTCATGCTATGTAGGTGTCAACATTTTTCTCCCCATGCAACATTTTCATGTCTTAAATTTTAATCAAATGGTATAAAAATACTAAGAGATTAGTTATTTCCATAAGGGGAGAAAATGTGATCGAGAAAAAAGTGTGATCTAATCGACTCAAAATGCCTAAAGCATGTAGAATGAATTTGTGCAATAATTCAAAGGTTTTATGGTTCGATCTTATACCCAACAACATCTTAATTTCACGACAATTATGAAGTCATAAGG
This sequence comes from Tanacetum coccineum, assembly GCA_026074375.1. Lineage (NCBI taxonomy): Eukaryota > Viridiplantae > Streptophyta > Magnoliopsida > Asterales > Asteraceae > Tanacetum > Tanacetum coccineum. The sequence goes on along the minus strand of BQNB010042901.1, from coordinate 36,489 downwards.
TGGTTAGGTTAGGAGTCTGTCCTATGATCCAACCAGAACCAGAGGGATCTACCCAAGGACAATCCATAGTTCGAAATAGCAGTCCTTAGGTATGATTGGAGATGAATGAGAAACGGGAATAATGCCGACTAAGATTGAGCTAACATTGGAACAATCACAACAAGGTGTTAGTAATGACGTCTTGATAAGCATTGAAGGGGTTGAAGAATGAAAAAGAAATGTATGGATAAAGGGTCTAAAGAAAGAAGCCCTCTACAAACATTTAGGCAGAAACCGGGTCAATACATAATCTATCAGATTCACAAAGATGAATTCTGGTATTGAAGACAAGACATCATGGACCTAGTGATGCACTGCACAACCCTTCCTAGCCATTCAAGTTTCTCTCAACAGATACTTGTCTCATTTGTCACAGAGATACACACGACTTCTATTGACTTTCTCACTCCGAGTTAGTTGATATTGAGAATAGGTGGCAGTCTGATCCAACCTCCAAGTACTAAAACCAAAATGCACTAATCGAGTCTAGAGCCAAGAGATCAATAAAGTAAATCTCATTAGGACACATTCTATTACAAACACTTGTTGAACATCATTAAGTTTACAAGCTGTTAACAAGAGTCCTACGCATTATCCTTGTGATTATGCCAGAACATCTGAGTGATACTATTTAGTATTCACAGTGACGATGGAAATCCTTCCAGAGCCAACATCAAATAAGCTATGTGGTAGGTGACTTGCGAGATTCTATATGAATCGAACTTGTGATAACTGGATATCGATAATGGTCCAGTAAATGAATTGACAACTCAATCGGTAAGATAGTAACTAACCGATTCACTCATATCGTGTTGTCTGCTTTGAGACGTTCCGATATTGAGAACAAGCTAGCATGCTGAATCTAATACATCTGTGTTAGAGGATCTTATGCTTAAAGCTAGAAATCCTATCAAGGAGATTCTTCTAAATTTAATCTACCTGATCACAGGTCGGTCCTCACAGAACCGAAGGTTAATCTAACCAAATCCGTGCGAATGACAAAGCCATATTCGTCCACAAGCTTTATTGCTGACTGTTTTATTTCAGGATTCATATAAAGATGGAGACGGAGATACCTCATTCCAGCAGAGTCTGATTCATTACCACATGCTCGTGCTCAAACTAAAAAGACATACTATAAGCATCAAGATTCAAGAATCAAGAAAGCTCAAGAATTAAAGACAAAGACTTCTGCAAACTCTGATATTGATATTTAATCGTAGCATGAATTATATGGAACTTTTTCTTCTTGCTCCCCCTCAATTTTACATATGTTTGACATCAAAAAAAATGATACCATATTGTAAAATGAATATAGAATTGAGGGTGAACACTTGGTCTTCTTATAACTAACATTCTGTTTTGTTGTTATTATTATCTTGTTGTTATTAAGAGACTTTTTATAAAGTTTTGAATACATAAGAATTGTCGAGATAATGTATCCAAAATCATTAAAACTTTGTTTTTCGAAAAACTCCCCCTCAAACATTGACGCATTTACAAACATGACACCAATTGTAGAAGAATTGTCTTGGCGAGGGATGGAGTGTTGAACACACAATTTTGAAAGATTGTGAATCGTCAGTGATAAATTCTTAAAAAATTGTGTTCAACTTCTTGAAAAACCAAAATTATAGAAGACTTCTCCTCTAACGCCAAGGATAAGTGCACTTATGCATACACAATCCATTCTTGAGCTCAAAACTTTGATTGTCTTAGAAGAACTGCTCAAGACTGAGAAAAATGATTTTCTCATTGTTAGGATAAGTTATCTTTATAGATAAACTTTCTTGTATTTGAAGTCTGGGTTATGTACTGATATTTTCACATAAGCCATCATCATGAGCTCAAAACTTGGAATGTTTTGTTTTACTAGCTCATGACCGAAAATATTTATCTTTTCATTGTTAAGGATAAATGCACTAAAACGTATGTTAGCCTCATTTATTATGAGTCAAACAAGAAATCTCGGTCTAGGGAATATATGTCTAAGGAATCTCGGTCTTTTTATTAATATGTTGTAATAGGCTAGTCGGTTCAACAAGCTTGGACTTTAAGTTAATATTGTCCATGTATCGGGCTAAAGCCCAACACAAGCCAAGCCCGACCCATGATAGAAAGCCCACGAGCCATATGAAGGCTGATGTGTGTTTTCTACAAGCTTTAAATTTATAATAACTAGAAATACCGATTTTGACCAAAAACACAACATTCGGGCAAGTATACCCTATTCGAGTGTAATATAGTATTGGGTAAGTCCAGGTCGTTCCACGGGATTTGTAGCGATTCACAGATTGTTTATCAAGTAACAAAGCTAATTGATTGTCACGGGTCAAATAGCCTAAACGTGTGTAAAGCAAGCAAGATACCAACCATAAAAGATATAGATATTGTAAACTTTATATAAACAAAATCATACAAGTCATATATGACGGGTAATCATAATAACAAGAGCATAATCTAACCAATGAATAGAAAAGAACCTTTGGGCCTTAACTACACATCACAAAGCGCATTAAGAGGTGTTTAATTAATCAAATACAACTATGAATTTCCTCCAAACCAGTCGTCACATAAGGAAGGGTCTTAAACATAATTCTACTTGGGTTATTTATAGATTTACTAATCAATTCTCACAAGATTAGCACCGAATTGTTATAGACAAACAATGCAAAATTCATCAAGACAATAGAGCATTTCGACCTATATCTATTGCAATGATAAATCAAAAGATAAATAATAATCCAAGTAAAACAATATAGAATTCATAAGCATTCATATTCACAAGTTATGCACATATCGTCCAAGTAACGACACACATCCATATCATACCAAACCAATAACCAACATAACAAGCAAAGATAAATTCAGAAACATCATCAATATTATTAGTAAAGAAATGTACCAAATCCGTTTATACGAGTAATTCGAGTATAAAGTACCAAAACCAATATTCCAACCAAAACAATCTCTAATCCAACAACCCAAGTATCCATGATCAACCAATAACCTATGCTACAGAATCAACCCGAGGATATATCACTTCTCTTTAGGGAATCCGCAACGTGCCACCAAATGGAGTGTTTGGCAACGAGGTTTATGGTAGTGACTCGGAAGGATTTGGTATGAATCCTTTGAGTAATGAGTTTAGGTTATGTAATAGTGATGAATGGAGGTCTAGAAATCATGGTGATAGAGTAATAATTCGTGGCTATGGTGGTGGTGGTGATATGGTAGTTCGCCATTGATTAAAGGGGTGTTTGGATCATTGGATCCTAAGATCCTCACCAATCCTTCCTCCTCTCCAAACTGACTTCTAGAGTGTGTGTGTGTGTGTTATAGGAGTTTGTATGAGATATGGATATGAGTGAGGGATGCTTGAAATGATGCAAAATCCGTCTCTATTTATATGCTGAATTAGGGGTCGAAGTGCGGCGCACTTAGGAATAAGTGCGGCGCACTTGGTGAGTTAATGCGGGTATCATTTAATTCTTCGAAGGGAAGTGTGACGCACTTAGTAAAATGTGCGGTGCACTTGAAGAGTTAATGCACTTCTTTGAGTGGGACTTTAATTCTTTGACTCGATGGAAAGTGTAGCGCACTTAGGAAATGTGCAGCGCACTTCTGGATTTTTTTTCAGCTTTGGTCCTTTATTTTCTTATATCTTCCTTCAAATAGCTATAAACACTTGGACTTGAGCTCATGATGTATTCAAGTGAACTTTTAAGCTCCATATCTTTGTGTATTCTTTCGTTTTCTTCCACGACACGTTACATGAACTTACAATGACAAATATATTCTATTCTATACCGAAAGTTCTTATAATTAACCAATTTATATATATAACAGCATTGATAACGCATATAAAAACATGTATAATGTGAGCGTTATCAAATCTCTCTACTCTCCCACTTAAAACTTGCTTGCCTCAACAAATCTAAGAAATAAAATATTTAACAAGGTTCGAGGTGATAAGACAAGGAAATGTTTTATTTATATATATATATATTTTTAAATTTTGATATTTTTATTTTTAATTTAAAAATTTTATTGGGTGTGAAATTTTAGAAAATATTTTTGGTTTTTTGTAACAAATAAGTGCAAAAGGCGCAAGCACCCCCCACACTTAAGGGTTTGCTTGCCCTCAAGCAAAATAAGAAAAATAATAAGCTTTAAAAAACAAACATAGAATTATGAAAAATATTTTTGGATTTTTAATATGTGAAAACAGAGATGTTTGACAATACCCAATGATCTATAAGCTGAAATAACAGACTAAGCACCTCACGAATAAGAAAAGTATAATTCACTCAGACACTCGTATGTGATGTAATAGAGGGTAAAAGGAAATCACACTCAACTGCTCAAACATGATCCATTTCATACCATAGGCTTGTACAAGAAATAAAACTGCACCGACATGGCGTAAGCACCAGGTATAATTATCAAAAGACGACTTTTATTCGGGCTGTAATGTACATGCTAAGGGTTTAATAATGGTGTGGATAAATCATGAGAAATATATACTAGAAATGGTTTTATAATAATACATGTCGACAAGTCCAAGAATCCACGTTGCTAGTTACGACAATCCATAAACCTGTGAGGCATCTAACAACTCAACCTCTTCTTAATCTTGATCAAACCGGCATAAATATAATATAACCATATGTTTCTCAAGTGCCAACAACAATCCAGCTCTTATTCATCACTCTTTTTTCTTCTTTTTTTTTGATTTCTTATTTGATTTTTTTTCTTCTCTTTTTTTCAATTTTTTTTCTTTTATTTAACTTTTTTAATCAACCCTTCACATTCCAACAACTAATAATTCCCCCACAATTAATATAAGTGTACCTCACAAAAAATACGAAACATGAAGCGTGCACTCTTCATCTTCGTTTAGAATGGTACAACCCTCATAACAAAGCGCGAGCAAACTAGGAGCAAAAATCAACCAATTATAAATCATACTACGACGTGAACTAATCCTGAGGAATCTAATAAGTCAAATGCTTATTTGAACGTTCATATCTGAAGATCTTAAATTCCAAAACTTCATGTTATATCCTACAATGTAATATCAAGGAATATGTATTTCTTGTTAGAACTCACACAATGATATTCAATATCACTAAGTATGAAAATTTTAATTTTTATACAATAACTTGTGATATGACTATCATTATATGAATTCTTATTACGTGTTATCTTATGTTTCCTCCTTTCCTCAAGTGCAAAAGAAGAACTTTGGTCATCTTCAAGATTCGAAGTTATGTAGTCTAGTTAGTCCATTTGCAACATTTGTTTCATATAGACCGAGTCCATGTCTTCCAATATTTAGTAGTGTGTAGATCCAAATGATGTATATATTTGGATGGGTTGATTATGAGTTGGTTAGTATTTTAGGCCTTAAAATACATTGGTGAAGTGGTGGATTGGTTCTAGCTAGGATTAGGACTCGACATCTAGCTTAGTGTCATAAAATAATGTAAGCGACGAGGTTTATGTGTTTAGGCCATAAAACACAAGGTTTGTTATGTTGGGCCATAAAACATAAACGGGTTTGGTTGTATCCGAAGAAGAACGTCGACATCATGTTAGTGTCATAAAATAATGTAATGCATTGTATAGCAGGTTCTCCGCCGAAAATGATCCTTGATGATCTAGTGAAGTAACTCTCGAGTTGGATACTCGGGGAGTGGAGTAGGGCGAAGAGGAGCTTTCATGATCTACCACTATAGAATTATCGTGTCGGTTTGCATTTTTTTTAGATTTTACCTTTCGTCGTTACTTATTTCATTACATTACCGCTTTAACTTTTATACCATGCATTGCGTTTAATGATTGTTGTTAATGGTTTGTGTAAAAATTGTTAGTTAAGGTTGTGTACTACTTTGCTGTTAAGATTGTGGTTGAGTTTATATTATTAAAGATTAGTACTCATTTGAAGTTTAGTAAAACCTATTATACGACACTTCTCATAATATGTCTAACTTTATTTGGCGAATATTGATAATAAAGATTTAAAGTTTTTTAAATAAAAACTATTCACCCCCTCCACCACCTTCTACGGTTTCCACAATTGGTATCAAGAGCTACGTGGCTCTTGTTTTCAAAATAAATGGCTTTTAAAATAGAGTACGATCCATGTAAAAAATTACCCATGAAGGAGGATTAAATATGAAAAGTGTGTTGTTATTTGATTCGTACTAGTTTTGTTATTAAATATACTTCGTATACTAGCTTGAAGGAAAATTCTCTCAAGAGAACTTGGAAGTGCCAACTTATGTTTGTCTAAGTCGTAAAAGTAGAAATAATGTCTAAAACATAAAATTTATGTGATGGAACAACTTTTTAAAGTCCTATATTCTACAGTTAAGTCACCAAATGATTTTGAACAAAAAACGTGTTTTGGGGTCACTGGTGGCGGTCCCATAAATGTTAGGGCGGCCCCCAAATATATTTGGGGGCCGTCACCTATATGGGTCCGCCTGTCTGTTTCGTCAGAATTTGGCAAACTTTGAAAAATCATATAAAATCAACTGTAAGTCCGTAGAAGTCGTGTCACCCGCCATTTTAAAGATAACTGAGTCTACTTTCATTTAAAAGAACTTCCAAGTCTTCATTCTAAACTTAAATAAGTCAGAAATGCAAAATACTAGATAGTGGTCAAAACTTTGAGTTCCGTTTTAACCTAAAACTTGTATTTGAGTCGGACATTTTTAATTGATATATCTTTTAAAAATAGTGTATTTGTCCTTTAAAAAGATATTGAATCCCTTAATTAATTTTTAAATGGGGGGGAACTATTTTATTTTTAAATCAAATCAAACTAAGTATACATCGTTATATCTAATACACAAAACAACGACGAATATCCTTATGTGTATGCTAGATGATTATGTGTGTTTACTTTTGTTTCAACTTGGTTAATAGATATTAATAAGTAATCATTACTATTTGTAATTGAGCTAATTAAATATCTAAACACATGTGTCATGTATGCTATTTGTATGTTACTTACTTTTCTGAATTATGCCTAATAGGATAACGCTAGATTTTCTATCATTCGTTAAGTTTGTAAAATTTTTTGGAGCATCTGCATATGAAGGCATAGATCACTATATTTACAAGTGTTACATAAACATCTTGTAGATCATTTTGAGTGTAGTAACCAATTAGGAATGATGAGTTTTAATAGTTTGGGTCAAGTGTGTGGAAAAATAATGTCCCAAAGATCGTATGTTACAACCCAACATTAAAATATTTCCAACCATTATCTCTCTTGCAATAAAATGTTCTAAATATTTCATGCATCTTGCGGTTGTTTGACCTTAGTTGGTTTAAACAAAATAAAATATTGTATTTAATACATTTGTAATTTAATGTAAAAAAAATGAATATTTTTTTAGACTTGCATGTGCTTGCATTGTTTTAACACTCACCACATAATTATATTCTTATTATAATCATGATAGTATATTACAAAAAGCTGTGTGTTTGTATAAAAATGGTTTAGAAAAATATTTATATACTCATAAAAATTCAAAAACTATGCATACTATACATATCAAACAAATAGTTTTTTCCGCACAAGTAAAATATATGACATCTTGAGTAAGAAATTTAACTGTCCTTATTCATCAACCTCACACTTACAACTAGTCTTAGGATTAGTGGAACACACTAAGAAAATATTTATTTGTCTTCTTTTAAAAGAGTGTTTGTGAGGGTCAAGAAAGATTTTGAATATATATCAACTCATTATTTCAAACTATGATTGATGTTGTAATCGAATCCAATGACAAGTTTTTTAGTATGGACAAAGAAATCAATTCTTATTTTGTCTAACTTTACGAATTATATCAAAATATAACAAGAGATAATATCTGTAAACCTACAAACATCATCACACTCGATTGATATGAAAATAACGACATCCCTTTCCAAGACAATAAGAATATGCATCGGATCATAACTCACACTTGTGTAGATGATGTCATATTGAGTCAACATTGTCCACTAGTTAGGTTACAAATATTTGGCAAATATATGCAATAAAATACCACAATGAGTAGGATCGACGACTTGAATGTTTTTGTCCAAAAATTCAATAATTTACCTTGCAATGCAAATGTAAAGTCGTCAATCTCCGAAAAAGCCAAACATGAGCAAATGCACAACATGTAACTTTGCTCAAACAATTCAAAAGCACAACTCAAAACTCAAATTATTCTTTCATCAAAACTTTCTCTTACTTTACCAAATAGCATATATTTCTCTTCCCACAATGAGAACCTTTTAACCATCTAAGGGTTATGACTAAGAAAGACTTGAACATATTCCTCAAACCATTATCTGCTTTCTATTAATAATGAACGAGAAATATTTCGAATATGAAAGATGAATTAGTATTCAAGTCGATAATAATCTCATCATCAATCTAATTATCAAATTAGAACATGAACATGAAATCGAGACTAAGGATTTTTCTAGGATCACGAAATATCATTAAATGACCATAAGAATTTTGTTTCGTGTCTACATGCTTAAACATCCTCTTTTATTACATGAATCACGAAGTCGATTGCAAGACAACAAGATTATCATCGAATTGCAATTCACACTTGCAATGAAGATGTTCATTGAGTCTAAAGTGTTCATATATTGTGTTATTAGCTATGGTCAAATATACATATTAAACTAACACACTCTAAGTAGGTATTGACGACTTATGACTTTCATCGGGGAATTTTCATAAGATACTACAACTTGATAAGCAAGACTTGGATGTCATTTCTGAAAACTCAAACCCAGAATCCTTTTAACTTATATAAGTTTCTCTTAATAACTAAATATCAAACCACCATCTCCCCAAATAATGAAAATAATCATGCCCAAATTTGGCACCTCCACGGATCGATGGATCCTTCGTCCTAAATTCATCTTCGGTTTAGGTAGATCCGCCCTATGGCATTAGATTTAAACATCTTTCTCTTGTCAATCTATTGCTTAAAAGTCTAACATAGATGTAAACTAAAGTTAATCATCATTATTTCTACAAAGAAACAAACACAATATCTATTGAGGTAAATAACCTTAATTGGATTTCTTTCATAAAAGACATGCAAAGGTGCATTCTTTGAACACTCTCAATATAGAGCATTACACATTGTCACTTTTAAGCATACTTTTAGGTCTTAGATGACTCATTCTTTCTTGTAGCTACAACAACTTGCTTGCTCTCTCATTCAACCTTAGAATTCCACACATCTTGATTAGGATTATGTGAACCAAAATTAAAGTACATTAGTTGAGTCATAGTTGGCCTTGTATGAAAAGACAATACACATTTTATCTTGCTACACTTCATAAGCAAATATAAGGAATCTATTTTGTCTAACATGAGAATAACTACTAGAGAATCTATTGCACTAGAAATTCAATTTGACCTAACGGTTGAATTGCTTCCAAGAGTGAAGTTGGGTTCGTGGTATAACCCGTAAAAATGGTCATGTTTAGCCTGAATTGAGCACCACTAGTGATAGTCTCATATTCATTCTCTAATTTGATTAAATGGCTCTTCTTAAATATGCCTAATGATAGTCTACATCGATAGACTTTGTATTTCATTAGGATTGGAACATTCTTATGTCAATAGAAATTAGGTTCCCCTAAGTCAATCTAGACAACATGCATTTTACATATGTGCAGAGAAGATTTCAAGATGAAAACCGAGCTCCCACCGTAATGCAATTATATGCTTTCATGTTTGTCTTGATGCTCAACGTGTATTTGCTTAGCTATTGAATGCATGTTTGTTGTAAAAGCATTTGCCTTTTTCTAGCAATTTAGATAAAATATCTTCTAGTTAAATCGTAAAATAACACAAGCACCTAAGAGAATAAATGCTAACATGGTTTACATGATGATTGCATTTAAAATTATCACATTTTGTATGCGTCATTTTACATGACTTATGTGTTAATTGTGCACCTACACTATGTTAGTTTAATGTATGACAATTTATATTTAAATGTCATATAGTCTTACACATTAATCTTGTTGATTATTGTGTTGATGCATGCTTAGATAAACTTACATGCTTAAATCTATATATCTTATGCATCTAGGTATATATCTTCTCACACTAGAATATTTTTCTTCGCGTCCGTGTCACAAATGTAAAAAGTCATAAAATGGTTTTATATCTCCTAGAGTCTTAACTCACACATTCTCTTAATCATCATCTTGCTTTCTTCTGAATAATCCACTCTTTTGTTAAGAAAAAGTTAGATACAAATCTAACACTCCTACTAAGTAGGTTTGACAACTTAAATATTTCATCCGAAATATTCAAGTATCTTTAACTTGCGATCGCAAACGTTAAAAGTCATATCCGAAAATCCCTATTCAAGACTTTTAACAACATAAGTTAAAACGCTCTCCTTTTCTCTTCGACGAAAACATCCTTTTCTCTTCGACGAAAACATTCTTTTCTCTTAGACGAAAACATCTTTTTCTCTTTGACGAAAACATTCTTTCTCTTCGAAGAAACATTAATCTCTTCGAAACAAAAATATTCTTTTCTCTTAGACGAAAACATTCTTTCTCTTCGATGAAACATTCTTTCTCTTCAACGAAAACATCCTTTCTCTCCGATGAAAACAATTTTTTTTGACGAAAACATTATCTCTCTTCGACGTAAACATTCTTTGTCTTTCGATCACACATCTTCCTTCTCACTCAACCACCCATCTTCAACCATTAGAGATGGCTAATATCTTTCCACCACATTTCCGCTACCACCTTGAAGATAAACCGAATAACCTCGTCGTGTGATTGTTCTATAACATTCCGCTTGTAATAAAAATAAAACAAACACGAAACAAGCTCATAAAAATCTACATAACTTTTTGAGTGTAGTTTATCGTAACGCTAACCACCATTCCGACTGACATTGTCAAGCTCGACATCTTTATCTTTCATTGTTTTCTTCTTTATTATTATTATTATTATTATTATTTTCGCGTACGAAACACACCGATGATACGTCACCATTTCCTTCGGGACAATGTCCAAAAGGAAACATCTCCATCGAAAAGGTTGCGTTTGAAGATAACATCGCCGACAATTCTTTCTTTACCCCTCAAGCGTGAATCGTTAAATTATCTTCGTCAAGGTTTAGGAATGATGGAACACATTCCATAAATCGTTCTCTTCTTTTCTTCTAGTTTCGATTCTAGTCCGTGTTCCATTCCGTGTCGTGACAACTTAACTACTTCATCCGAAGTACTTTAAGTATTTTTAATTAGCGAAATGCAAATTAAAATGTCACTCTTTTCAAAAAATTCGTCAATTTCCCTAAACATCCCTCCTGTTGGCGGTCCGGCGGCCCCCATGTCTATTCTGGCGGCCCCCATATATATTTGGGACCGCCGGCAGCAGCTTGTAATACCATTCATTTTTTTCATAACCTAACACTTCCTCTCTTCTGCTACGAGTTGACGTCTACTCCACACCCAAACCTATACCCAATATCTCTCTATAGATCAATGGGTCATCCTCATATCCCAACACTCATAAGCATTGTTGCTTATGTTTTCAAGAGTCAAGTGAATTTCATAATGAAATGCGTCTCATTATCAAACACATTCCTTACAATCGATAGACTTACAATCCATCACTTCATATAAATCCCCTCACATAAAAAGCCTTGGTCCTCATATCTCGGCATTCATCTGTCTCAAATCATAGACAATACTTCTCACGTCCTAAACGTTCTTCTCTCTTCTATAGATGTTTCACTTCTGATAGTCTTATCTACTTCTAAAATTTTTCGTCGCTTTCTAAAACATTCCTTTTCACTTCTAATGAGTCTCCTCATCTTTAACGTTTCTTCTCACTTCTATACGTTTCTTCTCACTTCTATACGTTTCTTCTCTCTTCTAATAGTCTTGTTACTATTAGAATTCCTCCTATATCCCTTGACAACTATTATTTCATCTGAAATATTTAAGTAATTTGTGAAATGCAATTGATACACTTCTTCGTAAAACACTTCCCACTTCTAGAAGTGAAGAACAAAAATAAAGATATTAAATCTTCAAGTGTTTATTAGTCCCACATTGGTGAGGTCCTCTCATTATTATTCCATCATGAAAGAACTACCACCGTTCATTCACATCCCACTATTGTTCCTCAACATTGTCAAACCACCCAGACACCAAACAAACTTTAAATTCCCCAATCAGTGCACCTTTGTCACGATAGGATCATATGCCACATCAATTGTTAGAGCAAACTGATATATCAATATTTCTATCAACCTCGTCGTCAATACGTTCTTCTTTAGTATCGCTCACCCTTTCCCCATTGTTTTTTCGCTTTATTGGAAACATTTTCATATTCACATCCAAGAGCACATCGTCACCATGCCTGTCTTATTTTTCTTTTATTCTTTTAAAGTATAACACATTTACAGGGGTTCCCATCAAAATTAAGATAAGAGTGCAATCTTAAACCATCCATCTTATTTTAGAAAATCACATCATAGAGTTACATGTGTATTTTTAATTAAAAAATCACTTTTATTTTCAATTTAACATATCTTTTTATCTATTTTTTTTATGATTTAATTTCACCGTATTTTCTAAAATTTCGTGATCTTTAATTCAACATCCATTTTGATATATTTTTATAAATTTTTAGCTTTTCACATTTTTAATGGTTTATTTTGAATTTTTTTAACAACTCTAACTTTAATTTGAATACAAACTTGATTCGTAAAAGATATAAACTTTGGAGACAATGTTTTGATGGGTAAAGAGTGTGTGAGACCTTTATACAAGCGAGAGATAAGTTAATATGATATTGCGGGAAAGCTACGGAAACCCAAACAAATGAATTATCTAAGCGGGTAGGGAATTGCGGAGCGAGTTGGGTTAGCAATTTTTATCGCCGCCGCTATGCGCGGGTATCCAACTAGTATTATATAAAGCATTTATAACGTGGGTCCCATCAAAAATTAAGATAAGGAGGTGCAATCTTGACTATCCATCTCATTTTGAGAAAGCACATTATAGAGTGACATGTGTCACTTCTTAATTAAAAAACCACATTTATTTTTAAATTGAAATATCTTTTTATATATTTATTTTTTGTATGATCTAATTTCATCATAATTTCTAAAATTTTGTGCTTTTTAATTTAAGATCCATTTTGATATATTTTTATGAAATTTTTAGTTTTTTACATTTTTAGTGGGTTTATTTTATTTTCATCACTAATTTTTTACAACTTTAACATTAATTTGAATACAAACTTGATTCATAAAAATTATATACTTTTGGAGGAAGTGTTTGATGGGTAAGAGAGTGTGATAATCTTTTACATGCGAAAATGATGATGTTAATATGGTTTTGCGGGAAAACTACGGGAAACCCAAACAAACACATACAACGAACACATATACAATCGAAGTGTTGTGAAACGAATTCACTAAACGGGGAAGGAATTGCGAAAAGAGTTAGCAATTTTTATCGCCGCCAGCTGATGCGAGGGGTAACCATCTAGTATATATATAGATATATATAATTGACCATATTTTTGCCAATATATTAAGTGTCATTCTCACTTTTAAAAGTCATTCTCATAATATTTTTGTGTCAATCAATAAACGAATCTCATTCTCGTTTATTAAAAGTCGGTCTACTCCTTTCTCCGTAAACATAACGTCTCGATTCTTTTTATTTCAATCATTTGGTTGTTTAAAATAATGATTACTTGTGTCTAGTTTTTCCTACTTCTCTTTCAAGTGTCGATACTTTAGAATAATAAAACCTAGAATCCGTGTTTATTCCCCGCTAATGTTTTGCTATATGTATATGTGCACTTGTCTACTAACTTTGTTTTGTAGCACAACAATATCTTGATTCCTTGGTTCCCCAAACAAGGGGGAGCATACACCGAGGGGGAGCACTTGCAAGCGCTCTACTCATTTAAATTGCATCAAACTTCTTGAGCATCATTGTAAGTATTGATCCATGGATCCGATTTAGATCCAGATTCAAGAATGACATTATCATAAGGGGACGCAATGAGCAAAAGGGAGCTAGGATATATATGTGTTAAATAAGCATGGAGTTGGTTAAACCATTATGATAGAAGACTTTACTAGGATGATGCAAGCTCACCTTTATAGGAAGATAGGATTGGAGATTGTCAAATACGATGAAGGGCTCATCCATACTCCAAATACTTCACCTTATCTACTTCAAAATCACCTTCAACCTTCAGGTTTCGTCTAATACTTTCTACTTATATACTTGAAGTACCTACAATTCTATGATCCGAGTCGGATCTGCTTTATTAATCGGGACACATCTCTGATTTCAAAACTTTATTTATTATTTTTTTACTACGTTTTATTCTAATATATTAACCTAAGTGGCAAAAGATTTAAAAATAAGAATAGATTTTTAGATTACCGAGGACGAACAAAAGTTTATAATTTTAATAATGAGTCTAATTTTCCAAATTCCACACTTAAGTGGGACAAGTGGGAAAAATAAATATAAGAGAAACGAGACTTCCCGGGGTTCTTAAGTGCTCGGTTGAATTCTGAAAAGATATAACGCGAAACAGAATGCCAAGCATGTGAATTCAACCACATATAATATATCGATCCAAATATATCAATCCTCACGTGTAAGACTACCACCAATCCAAGCTCCACCTGTTTTATTATTCTGCAAAATAAAGAAAACTACGAAAATCGTAAAATACAAAGCGCACTTTTGTAGGCAACACGGTTGCATTTAGCGTATGCAACAAGCCTTTAAACCCCTCGGTGTCCCGAGTGGACGAGTTATAGTATCGTGAGGGTTTCCAGCGAACAAACCCACAAAGTTCAAAAACATTGTTAGTGCAAATATTATGATATTTAATCTATACGATCTCTTTATGTTTTGGTGATGACAAACATGTGACTTGTAATACGTAACGTAAAGTGCGCAAGTTACTATTAATCACAAATCATCAATGCATACATGCATCAACATCTCTCAACGTCTCAAGTATGCATACTACTAACAAAGAAAATCACATATAGAGATTAAATATTTTTTGATTTTTTAATTTTTAGGCATAAATCAAACATACAATAATTATATAAGGTATAAAAAAGTTTTATTTATTATTATTATTATTTTAATTTTTTTTTTACAATTTAAATTTTTTTTAGCAAACCAGAAGTGTGTCGCACTTAAAAGAAAGTGTGGCGTACTTATAACGTATTTTTTTATTATTTTTCAAAAATTCAAAATACAATAGCGGGAAATATTTAACAAAAGTGTGCCGCACATAAACATATGTGCGGCGGTTTTATTATAATAGAAGACATATTTTTAGATTTTTAGATTTTTACTTATTATTTAATACCACAAATACAAACACATTCACAAATAAAGGCAAAAAAATAGACAAACACAAATAAACCAACTAAACAAAAGGAAATACAAAACTCTTTTTTTATAGTTTTGAAAGTTTTTTTTACCCAAGAAAACACACACAAAAAAGCAAGCATAGAAAAAACAAATAAAAAAACACATTACAAATACTTACAGTTGATAAAACAAAAAGAAATTGCATCTGATTATTATTTTTATACAAAACTAATTTTTTATATGCAGGAGCAAAGTGCGGCGCACAAAGTTAATTGTAAGGCGTACTTTTTGCAAATTTTCAAAATTTTTACTTTTTTATTTTTCACATATGCAACGCAAGAAATATTATCAAACAAACTAATAAACTAACAAACACATGTTTTTATATATGAACATGAACATGTCAATAATCAAAATAAGCAAAAACAAAGCGAAAACAATTTAGAAATAAAAATATTTTTGGTTTTTTGGATGACAATTAAATATTAACAAACTTACTAGGCGTAAAATCAGATAAAATGGAATTTAAAATGATCACATACCTAAGACTAGTAATTTGGGGGGTTTTGGTTTTGGTTTTAAAATCAGATTTTGTTCGTGAAAATTTGCAGAAAGTGCGGCGTACTTGTGAAAAGTGCGGCGTACTTTCTGGGTTTTCAGAAAAACTGGTGCACACATGGATGTGTGGCGTACTTTCTGAAGAAAAGCGATTTTTTGGGTCAGTTTGTCAGAAAACTGTACGGAGAGTTTATAAATTTTGATTGTAAAACTTTAACGCATTTTTGGTGTAACCGGACCGGCGCTGCCCTCGGGCATAAACGCTGGCAAAATAACAAATACGCAACAGGGGAAGTTACGAACGGCACTTACATAGAGAGAAGTGCGCGCACTTGCAGCAAACAGACATATTTTAAAGAGTTGTAAGAGATTTAACTCACGAAACATGCACAATACTAGCAAACAACTAAGAACAACTAAAATAATCCCCGACACAACGGCGCCAAAAACTTGATGTGTGTTTTCCAAGCTTTAAATTTATAATAACTAGAAATACCAATTTTGACCAAAAACATAACATTCGAGCAAGTATACCCTATTCGAGTGTAATATAGTATTGGGTAAGTTCAAGTACCCCCCCCCGTCCACGGGATTTTTAGCAATCATATATTGTTTATCACTAACAAAGCAAAAAATGATGTCCACGAATCATAAAGCCAAAACGTGCGTATAAAGCAAGCAAGAAACACAGCATGATCCACATAACATAATAGATAGAGATAGACCAAGACTTTATATAAACAAAGCATACAAGTCATATATGACGGGTAATCATAATAACAAGCATATCTACCAATGATAACATATAATTCTTTCAGCCTATATACTACATCATCACGAGCGCATTAAGAATGGTTTATATCAAATATGCATACATATGAATTCCTCTCAACCTGGTCAGTCAACATAAACATTATTCCACTTAGGTTGTTTATCATTTTACCACACAATTCTCACAAGCATGATATTGATTCGTATGGCCAACACGATTCAAAATACATCAAGACAATTAATCCTTTCGGCCTATTTCAATTGCAATGATATATCAAAGATAAACAATGATCCAAGGAAGATAGCATCAAGTTCATAAATATGTATATTCATAAGTCATAGTAAAATCATCCAAAGATTATTTCATGTTTCACATATTAGAACAAAATACCATTACCAATATTTCGACCACAACAACCACCAACCCAAAACCAATAGTTCCATGATCAACCAACAACCAAATGCTACTGAGATAACCCGAAATATACCAAGTAACTTCTGGAAATCCATAATATATCACCAAATAGAGAGTTTGGTAACAAGGTTTATGGTGGTGATCTCAAGAGAATTTGGTGTGAATCCTCTAAGAATCAAAGTGGGAAGTGTTTAGATTCTGGAAATGGATGGTATGTAGTCTAGATATGGTGTTAAAACTCTGGGAATTCATGGCTATGGTGGTGGTGGTGATATGGTGGTAGCATGGCGGTGTAGAGAGGTGTTTGGATCATTGGATCCTAAGATCCTCACCACTCCTCCTCTTCTCTAATGATAGTATGAGTTGTGTGTGTGTAAAATATGTGTTGGTATGTGTTTCCCTAGAGTTTTGGGGGGGTATTTATAGGCTAAAATTTGCTTGGGGGCCAAGCAAAGGATGAATGTGGTCAATTTTGAGGCTAAATTCATGTTTTTAATGCATCAGACTAAAAGTGTGGCGCACATTTTTATTTATGTGCCGCACATTTGAGGCGGTGGAAAAAATGCGTTAATTATGTAGAAGTGCGTTGCACATTTGGTAAAACCGCCACACTTTGGACATATTCAGCACTTGTCCTTTTTAAAGGTTGTAGATAATTGAATTCTCTTCGCGTGGCCGCTTGAACCAACTAAATCAGATTTCGTATGACCGAGTTATGGCCAAAACAGTGGACATGTGTCGGGAAGCGTTCAACTTGAGTTATTTCTTCGTTTAAGCTTCAAATATTTGTGCAATCTTCCATTTTCTTCCACGACACATCACATGAACCTACAATGACAAATATATTCTATTCTATACCGAAAGTTCTTTTTATTAACCAATAAATATACATAAAAGTATAGATAACGCATATAGAAACATGTATAATTTAAGCGTTATTAATCATCTTGTTTCCTTTTCTTCAATTTATCAGCAACATCTTTGTCCATAACATTTTCATCCTCTAGGATTGACTCCATGAGATCATGATACAGAGCTCTTTGCTTCGGACTTTTATTAAATGACTTGGATTTAGTCATTACTTCAAAAAAGGTAGTTTTCTGATCAAATTCTTCAAGTGCGATAGTATCAGATGAAGTGAAAGTTTCTTTATGCTCTTGTTGTTTTCATTGCATCTCCATCTTGATTTTTTCTAATGTCTACAGTGCTTTACAGTACATATTGTTGTCTGAGTCTCTCTATAATTTCAGATGGAACATAGTGTTCCTTAATAATATCAGCATCGTGTTTCTTGAGCACCTTATAGAGAGCATCATCCAGACTTGTTACAAGGTACTCTTTGACGGCATTTAGGACTTCAGATTTGATGGTGAATGAGGTGATGTAATAGTGATCAACATCTGAGCTCTTTGACATCCTTTTCCAAATTAGTAATCCTTTTATGGTGTTGTTGATGTTGTAGCTTCAGTTCCGTTGGTGTTGGGATAGGTTTAATTGTTAAGTGAGGAAAAGTGAAGACAGAAGAGAAAAATTGTTATTGATTGATACAGTTATGACTATTTTAGGTTGGATGACATGTATTTCTTCGGGATTACAAACACTAGGATTGTGAGAAGAGGTGAGGTACGTGAAACTTCCATGTGAACATTACTATCCAACATTGAGACACTTCGTGTCAAAAACCAGGGGAATGTTTATCAAAGTTGATATAGTTTAGCAGCATAGTCTTATCATGAGATAGAAGAACTTGGAATTGGACCTTCATTCTTCTGTGTTGCCTGAGCATCATCCTTAACTTGATTACTGCAACACTCATGATTAACATTCACTATGGAGATAGTGACAACAACTGTCATCTCTTCATCATCTTTCTCTTTATTAGCAGGTTTAGCATCTGTCAAACTAACGTTGACATCACCATATAGCTCTTCATTGATTCTTTCATACTCTTCCTCAGTTACATCATCGGATTCATCATGCTTTTCATTATCAGTTTGTACATAGTCATCAAGAGTATGTACGAACTCATCATCTTGTGTTTCTTCTTCTTCATCATCAAATATTGTCCGTTCAGCATCATCTTGTTCATGATCATTATCATTTCAAGCATTATTACCATCATGATCATTGTCATCATCATTACTATCATCATCATCTCCACTTTCTCCCCAAGACTCGTTTTCACTCCCAGATTAATCTTTAGGCGCATCACGAACCCCTAGTATAATACTAATTCCTTCATTTGTACCAGTTATCTTGTCTTGAAGCTCATCATGAA
The DNA here is from genome assembly GCA_026074375.1 of Tanacetum coccineum. Lineage (NCBI taxonomy): Eukaryota > Viridiplantae > Streptophyta > Magnoliopsida > Asterales > Asteraceae > Tanacetum > Tanacetum coccineum. The sequence goes on along the minus strand of BQNB010042901.1, from coordinate 16,982 downwards.
CCTTTAGTTGAGAACCAACTCCATCATCTGATCTACTTGCGTGAAGCATGTGAGTATCCTTCTTCCTTCTCTTAAGGACTTTCTTAAGCTGAGCAACATAAGTAATGAGCTAAATCAGAAGTAAATCCATGCCCTGCTTCTATCATCTTTAGCTAGTGCCTTCTTCTATGACACAGATATACACCTGAGTTACCTCCTGATCAACTACCAGTTGACTTCCTTTGCTTGAGCTTTTTTAGAAGAAACATCTTCCTTAGCAGGTTCAGGATGCTTAGCTTGCTTAGGCTTCTTTGCAGGTTCATCTTCTAAGACAATAGTCTGTCTCTTTGAAGGTAAAGCAGTTTTCTTGAACTTCCTTGCTTTCTTAGGAGTAGCTGCTCCAGTACAAAGGCCAAGAAAATCTTATAATCTTTTAAATCTTTAATAGCTTGATGTGAATCAAATCTCAGGAAATAGACCTCCATACTTCTATAAACTATTAATGTTTTGGAGACAAATTCATGTACTCCGAACATAATCATCTGGATTTGTAGGAAAGATTTATCATGTTTCTCATATAGATGGTTTTTATCCATAGAGATGAAATGATTGAATGATACCTTTTATAGGTGCATCTTGGTAGGGCATGTTCTCTTTACGTGTGGAACTTATTTCTCTCTTGTCTGCTTGAAACATAAAATCTTCCCACAGTAAAGCAACAAAGTCAACATTCTTCTTGTAGAACATTCCTTATAGGATTTGAGCTCTTTACGGCCTGAGCCTATCAAAGACAGTGGGACTTCCCCTAGTTACACCTATCGATGACAGCAACAAATTTCTACCAGGCTGGTGCATATGATCTGTATGGATCTCAGATAGCATATCGCACTTGCCAGTGTACCCAAGTTCCTTGATAAATGGAACCATTTCTTCTTCGGAAGGAGGTTACAAAATCTTGGTTGGGGAGTCCTGGTACATAATCTAGAGATCTCACTAAAACTCAGTGTTAATTCGGAAACTCTTTGCTTAACCATCTTGAACAGTAATGCTTATGTATCTTGACTTCTAGAAGGTGTTCTCAGAATGATGCATATATACTTCAGGAACTTCATCAGTGATCAGGAAAGCGGGATAGCATGGAGAGAGTTTAGGGGATCCAATGTGACTTGATACGTGGTTTCTCTTTGTGGCTTACTAAACTCAATTCTCGCGTTGCATTTTTCAATCTTGAGTCGTTTCTCCAGAGCAACCAAAGCATTGTCAAGAGCAACTTGTTGAGCGGCAACTGGATTCATGTTTATGCTAAGAATTGTCTAATACAGTTTATATACACACAGATATATATTACTAATTAACAATTTGATTCATATGGATAGACTTTAGGAAGCAATTTATGACTATAAGTTATACAGATTTAACACATTTTATCAGGCATTCATTAATACAAAGAGATGAAGGTTACTGAACAGAAAGTCAACTTATAGGGTTAGTATACTAACTATTGTCAAACATAAACACCGATGAATTTTGCAACGTACAATATGATTATTACGAGATTAAACCTAAACTAAGCTATCTAGAGAAAAATTTTAGGTCTAAAATCACCCCCCTTATAATTTCTGTAAAATCGCCCCCTTTAATAATTCACATATAAATTGCCCCCTTTAAAAAAATGTGTATAAATCGCCCCTAGAGGAAATGTGTATAAATCGCCCTATAGGAAATGTGTATAAATCCCCCCCTATAGAGAAATGTGTATAAATCGCCCCCTATAGAGAAACATATAAATCGCCCCCTATATAAAACGTATAAATCGTCCCCTATAGAGATGACATATAAATCGCCCCCTATAGATGACGTATAAATCGCCCCATATAAAAGATGTATAAATCGCCCTTTATAAAACTGATGTATAAATCACCCCCTATATAGAATACGTATAAATTGCCCCTTATAGTGAAGTGTATAAATCACCCCCTATATCTTAATCACGTATAAATCGCCCCCTTAAAACTCATATTATCACAAATTTAAATTTTAGGCAACTTAAATACTTACGACATGAAATTTATCATTCTATAACATCACATGAATCAATTATAACATAAATTAGCCATAAAAATACCACTTATGATACAAAACGAGTAAAACGACACGTTTTACCCAAGACTTCAAGATTTTATGATCAAACCATGGATTTTCTTACTCAAACACGTTCAAGAAGGGATACTAGAACTTATTTATCACAAGCCCATAAACTTTTTCAAGTCTTTCCCTAAAACCTAATTTTTTGACCACGAGAATCAATCAAAACCCATTTGTATGCTAACCCCATGACAAACTATTTTAAACGAGTAATCTACACACCTTAAACAACAAAACCCCTCAATCAATTTACATAAAACACAACTTTAATTTTTGAAAAACCCTAACCCAATATCTAGGGTTTTTGAGTAATTTAGAGAATTTTAAGCTAATTCCTTTTGATTAGAAGACGTTTATGATGTAATACACAAGTTTATAGTTTACCTTTTTGATTAATAACACGTGAATTGAAGGTCTTGAGATTGGACGGTTTTAGCAATGAAGGAGGGAAAAAGTTTAAGTGTTTTTGTGTTTGTGTGTATAAACAGACGGGGTGGAGGGGTGTTTGTGTTAAAAACTTTACAAGTTTGGCACAAATGCCCCTTCAAGTATATATTCCTTCTTATTTTCCTTAATAACTTTCCTTAGGAATAAACTAGTTACATTTTTAACACTTTTAGTCCTTAAATGTTTTAATAAACTAGTCTAAGCCATAAGATTTGCTATCAAGACCCTAAAGGCATAAACACATAACATATAATGCACAAATAAGTTAAAATTAATTAACTTTATTCTGTAATTGTTTAAAAACGTTTTTCCATTTATCACATGATTATTTTGAAAAATATTATTTGACATTTTCTCCGCCTCAAACAATGACCCGTTTTCTATTTAAAGATTTATAGTTGTTGTTTGAGTGGTCAAATGTCTTGAAAAAATATTTTCGGATGAATTACTGAGATTATTATTTTGTTTTGAAAAATCAACACCATAAAAATAAGATTTCTCTTATTTTAACAAAGAAATGCACTGACACGTACATTAATTTGTATAAAAGGAAGCACGGGTTGTGTTGTAAAGTAAACACAAACCTTTGAGTGAATATGAAGTAATTCATTCTCGAGAAAAATTCATTTCCCGTTGAGAGGTCAAGTTTTCTTTTTGTCAAAAATACTTTCCTTTAAATTGAAGACCGGGTTGCTATTGGAAATAATAGCAAGCCATATGACATGTTTTAAAACATTTTGAATATCTGCTCGAACTTCATTTACAGCCTCCTATCATTATTGAATGACATTTCTAAGGCCGTAAAATGTTATCAATTTTCAGAAGACATATCATGAAAACCTGTTTTTGTATTTTTCTAATAATAATTTTTTTTTGTAATTTGTTTTCTGGTTTTATATTTTTATATTTTCTTTTTGAAAAATTTATATAAAATGAAAAATCTTTTTGGGTTTTTTATATTTTCCTATATACTAAATAAAAATTTTAAACCCACAGGATATACCACGAGTGCCAACATTACTTCGTGTCCTTTCCTCTGCCATCTTTTAGCATTTCCCCACCCGGAGACATGCTTCTCATACCAAGCTTTTCGATCAAGAAGTTGAGTCTTTCTCGTGGCAAGGGCGATGTCAGCTAGTTGATATTCAGTCTGAACAAAGTATAGTTCCAATATTCCATTCTATACTTTCTCCTTTATAAAATGGTAGTGTACATCGATGTGCTTGGCTCTTGAGTGTTGAACGTTGTTGCAGCATAGAGCAATCACACTTTTGTTGTCGCAGTATAGAGGAATCTTATTGAATGTAAACCCATAGTCTTTTAGCTGTGGTCGCATCCATAAGATCTGAGCACAACACCCAGATAAGGAAATATATTCATCCTATGTACTGGAGATCACAGTGCTCTTTTGCTTCTTGGAAGACCAGCTAACAAGTTTGTCACCTAAGAATTGAGCGCTTCCTGATGTACTACATCTAGTGTCCTGATACCCCGCGTGATCTGCGTCTGAATATGCTGTTAGAGACATACCAGTATCCTTCGAATGCCAGAGACCTATGTTTATGGTTCCCTTTAGGTATCGAAATATCCACTTAACCACATTTAAGTGCTTTTTGGTAGGCTTTACTTGATACCGGCATATAAGTAGATTGTATAAATAAAGGTCGGTGTCAACTGACGTCAAATACATTAGGGGATCCAATCAACAACGGTAAATGTTTACATCAACAGTGTCCTCATGTAGAATCTGCATCTAGTTTATATCTTTTCTACCATAGGGGGTGTCGTACAGAATCACTAGTTAGCATAAAAAACATATTTTTTTAATAATTTCGGAAGCATATTTTGATTGGTTTATGAAGATGCCTCTAGGAATTTGATAAATTTAAAAAGAATGACATCTGCCCCATCATTGACATCTTGAACTTAGTGGTCATAAGATTAGCAAACTCATCACACATAGCAGTATTAGTTGATGCAAATATTATATCATCGACATAAATGTACCAGTAATAAGTCGTTTCCTACTTTCCTTGTAAAGAGTGTTAGATCGACTGCACATTTGGAGAAATGTTATGAGATGAGAAAACTTGACAGCATATCGTACCATGCACGTGGTGCTTGTTTGAGATCATAAAGGGCCTTATTGAGCTTGTACACATGTGATGGGTCATCCTGATCAACAAATCCTTCTAGTTGAGAAACGTAGACCTCTTCTTGAGCTTGCCATTAAGAAAAGCTTTTGACGGTCCGATAGGTAGGATCGTCAAGTTAGTGCAAATATTATGATAATTAATATATACATCACTTATGTTTTTGGTAAAGACAAACATTTAACTTGCAATATCTACCGAAAAAGACGACACAATACTCGTCATCACAATTAACAATGCATAACATGCATCCACATCTCACGACGTCACAAGTCTACATCAATCACCGATATTTGTTTGCACCCGAGCTAAATCAACGGGAAAGGTTATGTACAAACAACAATAAACTTGTAGGATGATCAAAGTGGAAAATAGTATTTGTCTAAAACATTATATATTTATAAATATAACAAAGACAATTTTTCTCAAAAATTATTTAGACAAATTATTTTTGATTATAAAGAAGAAAATATTTATTTGGTAATTAATTTTAAATCAAAAACATCATTTCCCTCCCTAAACAACGTCACTGTTCACCAGATTTTACCCTTCAATCACAAAAAAACAAAATGAGGAGCGTCTATTTCCCGGGGCGGTCCCTTAAATAGGCCGGCGGCCCCCTTAAATACCGGTGGCCCCCTAATATATCTGGGACCGCCGTTTCCTGACAGGCTGTTTTTCAGCTCCTATAAATTGTGGGGGACACCTCCAACTATTCTCATAACCCTTTTTACAAACGATTTTCTTTCAGTTCTTTCTCCTCATCTAGAATCTCACTAAATCTCTCTAGAATCTTGACCATTTCAAACTAGTTAATCTTGTTTAAATGTGATTAAATCTTTTATCCTTTCCTTTTTTCCTCAAGTGCAAAAGAAGAACTTTCGTCATCGCCAAGATATAAAGTTATGTAGTATAGTTAGTTCATTTGTAACATTTGTTACATATAGATCTAGTCCATATCTTTCATTATTGTGTAGTTGTGTAGATCCAGATAGTGTATAAATCTGGAAGTGTTGATATCGTGTCGGTTAGTATTTCGGTCCTCAAAATACAAGTATTGGTGATAGATTGGTTCTAGCTAAGATTAGGACTCGACATTTAGCTTAGTGTCGAAAAATATTGTTAGCGACGCGGTTTATGTGTTTATGCCATAAAACACAAGCTTTGTTATGTTGGCCACAAAACATAACGGGTTTGGTTATACCTGAAGAAGAACTCGACATCTAGCTTAGTGTCGGAAAATAATGTAAGCAATGTTATAAGGTTTTCTCCGCCAAAAAGGGAGCTTGTTGATTAGTGAAGTAACTCTCGAGTTGGATACTCGAGGAGTGGAGTAGGGCGAAGAGGAGCTTCGTGACCGAACCACTATAAATCACCGTGTCCGGTTTGCATTTGCTTTTACCTTTCTCTTTACTTATGTCTTTACATTTATCACTTTACTTTTACACTTGCATAGTGATTATGATTGTATGAATTGTTGTGTATGTTGTGTTAGCCATGGTTGTGTAACTCTTTGTAGTAAACATTGTGAGTGTGGAAATATTTATAGAATATGCACTAGTTAATGTAAATATATTATCGACACTTCTCATATTGCGTCAAACTTAATTGGTGATTTGATACAAAAGATCTAGTCTGAAAAACCTCTTCTGGTGTTGTAAAACCTATTATCGACACTTCTCATATTACGTCTAACTTGATTGATGATTTGATACTAAAGATTTAAAGTTTTAAATGGAAACGTATTCACCCCCCTTCTACGGTTTCCATAATTGGTATCAGAGTCACGTCGCTCTAGTTTTCAAAACAAATAGTTTTTAAAATAGAGTACGATCCATGTATCATATTACCCATGAAGGGAGATTAAATATGAAAAGTGTTTTGTTGTTTGATTCTTACTAGTTTTGTTATTTAATATAAGCTTGAAGGAAAATTTTCTCAAAAGAACTTGGAACTGCCAACTTATGTTTGTCTAAGTCGTAAGAGTAGAAATAATGTCTAAAACATAAAATTTATGTGTTGTAACAACTTTTTAAAGTCCTATGTTCTATAGTTAAGTCACCAAATGATTTTAAACAAAAAACATATTTTTGGGTCTCTGATGGCGGTCCCTTAAATGTTCGGGCGGCCCCCTAATATATTTGGGGGCCGTCACCTTTATGGGGGCCGTCTGTCTGTTTCAGCAGATTTTGGCAAACTTTGAAAAATCATATAAAATCAACCGTAAGTTCGTAGAAGTCGTGCCACCCGCCATTTTGAAGATAATTGAGTCTACGTTCATTTAAAAGCACCTTAAAGTCTTCATTCTAAACTTAAATAAGTCAGAAATGCAAAATACTACATAATGGTCAAAACTTTGAGTTCCATTTTAACGTAAAACTTGTATTTTACATTTTTCCTTTGAGTCGGGCATTTCTAATTGATATATCTTTGAAAAATAGTGTATTTGTCCTTTCAAAATATTGATCTTAATTAATCTTTAAAATGGAAATGAACTATTTTATTTTCAAATCAAATCAAGCTAAGTATACATCGTTATATCTAATACACAAAACAACGACGAATATCCTTATGTGTATGCTAGATGATTATGCGTGTTTACTTTTGTTTCAACTTAGTTAATATATATTAATAAGTAAGTATTACTATTTGTAATTGAGCTAATTATATATCTAAACACATGTGTCATGTATGCTATTTGTATGTTACTAGTTTTCGGATTATGCCTAATAGGAATTACGCTAGATTTCTTGCGTTAAGTTGCAAAATTGTTTGTGCATTGCATATAGGCATAGATCACTATATTTACAAGTGTTACATAAACATCTTGTAGATCATTTTGAGTGTAGTAACCCACTTAGGAATGAGAGTTTAATAGTTTGTCAAGTGTGTGGAAAAATAATGTCCTAAGATCATATGTTAAAACCCATCATTAAAATATTTCCAACACATTATCTCTCTTCCAACAAAATGTCTAAATATTTTCATCATCTTGCGTTGTTTGACCTCGGGTTGGTTAAACAAAATAAAAGATTGTATTAATACATTGGTAATTAAGTAAAAGAAAATATATTTTTTAAACTTTGCTTGTGCTTGCATTGTTCTAACACACACACACATAATTATATTCTTTTTATAAACGTATAATATTTTACAAAAGATGTGTGTTGTATAAAAATGGTTAGGAAACACTACAAGAAAAAGGGGTATTTGGGAGGGTGGAAAACCGTGCCAAATACTCAAAAAGCCGTGCCAAATGCAATTTGGCATGCTTTTGGCTCCGTCCTAAATATGAGGGTGCCAAATATATTTCGGTCGGGTTAAAACCGTTCTAAATAGTATTTGGCACGGCTCATGGGACGGGTTAACTTTGGGGTGCCATGAGTGAGGTATTTGGCACGACTGATGATTTTTCGTTCCAGAATGAGCATTCGTCAGACTTTTATATCCCGTGCCGAATGGTATTTGGTATAATTTTTATTTACCATGCCAGAATTAACTAGGACGGTTTTATCTACCGTAACAAACGTATCTGACACGGTTTTTTTTTTGCCAAACTTATTTGGCACATCTTATCCGCCTTGCCAAAATACATTTGACACGTTTTTGCGTTCGTCATATAAATCATTTGGCACAGTTTTGCATCCGTTAATTAATTGTTTGGCACGGTTCCCATAATCATTATTAGCACCATTTTCCGTTACAAATATATTACAAACACTACTAAATCAACCAACCATCTCAAATTTCGCAACTATAGTTCAATTAAAGCCAAAAATAAATTAAACTCAATTGTTATTAATGATCCATACAATCAAGTCAACATAGTCACTTGAATACCATAAAGTAAAATACAATATATCCAACATCCTTGTAACTCTTAGTCTTTATATGTAACTAAGAGCCTTTGAGCATAATTAGGTTGAAAGCTAAAGCTTCAAAAGCTTAGGAGTCAATGATATCACCATGTGGTTTATTTTTCTTTATGTCGACCAGATCTTAGCTCTTCAAGACCTAAACCAAACACAGATTAAAAGTTATTGAAAATCTTAAATGATGAAGTTCGAACTTTATAAATCTTGAAAAACATCAACTTTGAGTTATTAGTCTTTATTAAGAAGACTAACCAATACAAAAAGTGGCAGATTAAAATAAACAGTAGCTATCCGAGAGCAAACTTTTCTACTTTTTCCTTTTAAAATGCTATTCATATCAACACATCGTGCTTGTTCTGATGAAGATGGTGTAGTTGACGACTTTTCTCTTATATATTGTGCCATAGCCCTGCACAACATAATTATTATATACACATCAACTACACTCTAAATAAGTAAAAAGACAAACAAAAAATTGTATTTGTTCTTACATTTCATAATATTATAAGTCTATAGTTAATCTTACTATTACCTTCATTGCTAAATATCACATAGCGTAGTAGATGTCTGACAAAATAAACTACGTAGTTTATATTCTTATTTACCTGTTGATGATCTTTTATCAGTTATCTATACTAACCCATCTTGCTATTATATAAACCTTGCCACCAATTTATTTGAAACCACATTTTCATATATAAAGACTAGTTACGAAAACATCATAAAACCAATATATGCAGATTGCAATATATTCGAACAATTCTATAAAGCAGACCCTCTGTTTCTTTTTCTTTATTTTACTAGTTTTGTTTCAAGAGATTTCAAACGTGTTTATGTCTTTCATAGCTGTAGACCATTCAAACCATTTAGGGTCTTATAAGTTGAGTCATTGAAAAAAAAACTATTTCTTTTGAGATCCAAACTATACAGCTCGTAAGTATAGAGTTGTTATTGGTAAGGTTTGATTATGTTTCTAGTGGCACGCTATGTGACGAATATAAAAACATATAAGAAACTGGTAATTATAGATAACATACGATTATTATGGCTTGAGATTTTACCTAATAGCTAAACGAGAATTTATAGGACCAGACATTAGTACAAATGCCAACTCGATCGCGAACATTACGACTCAATGCAAACCGATCGGTATGCAAGGCCCACGTCCAACCAAACAGAAACCGTGATTTTGAAAGAACTAAATATGTTACTCAAGCACGACCCAAACTCAACTTGTATGCGGACATGAACACAAACTATTAAATCGACCGATGAATGACGTCCCTTAAATGCATATATTGGTATCCTTCTTAACATTATTTGATCTAAACTGTAACCGAAACACCATCTGTAAGCTTTTGTAGACGAAACCATAACTCTGACCCAAACCCAAACTTGACTCAATCATCATTCCAGATAATGGTTTCAACTCGTATTATTAGTTTGGTGTAAGAACGTGATTCAAGAAGTACATAAGGACCATGGTTAACTTCACCCCGTGAGCCCTAAACTCGAACCAAGAAGTGTGGAACTCTCTTGTTATCAAAGTGACGGAGGATGTTATTTTAAGTCGTGTTTTTGATTTCATGAACGTATGAACAAGTATCATGCTGTGTATTCACTTTGTAGTTTGTGTCTAGAGTGGTCAACTAACGAATGAGGGGTAATTAACACAATTACGGGCTGAAATTTCGGGATTTCTATGCTGACCCGTTTTAATCTTAACTGTTTCCTACTTCTATTTGTTAATTCTGATCATATATTTTAAATGTGAAAATTCAATTTCTTTTTTTATGTCCATATAATCTATCATGTTAAAAAGATAATCTCACATTCTTCTTCTATAATACAATTAAAAAGAACGCTTAAAAAAATGCCGGGTATTAAATCATTACCTCCTTAAAATGATTTCGTCCATGAAATCAATGAGAAATAAATCATTTATGTTTTATGAGTCATTATAATACTTTGTATACGAGGAGATTTCACCCTTGAAATCACATAGTATGAGTATAATTATATTTTTGTCTTAAGTTATGTAATAAGATTTTATGGGTTATTATAATATATCCACCTTAAAAAGATTTCGTCCGCGAAATCAACGATGAGTAAATAGTACCAGGAAAGGGAATTGGTACCTCTAATCGAAAAGTTACGGGTGTCACCCACGTATAGATTCCTCGAGTTTCCAAGTAGCCTCACGTTCGGAATGATATTTTCATAGTACTTTGACGAAGAGGATTGAGTTGTGTGCGCGATTTCCATTCTTCACGAGCTAAGATTTCTTACGCTTGATTGTGATAGATGAGGGGCATTATTAGTCACCACAAGTAACTTTGCTATGGATTAGAAACCCATGACCCATATAATAGCAACAAATATTGTTCGTGACTAACATGATGCTCTTACGGAAAATCTCTTGGCCCCATACTCATGATAAATACCCCAGTATGTCCTTAAAGCTGACGCGATTAGTTTACTCGATAGTTTAGTAACCCATAAAACACTTTAATCATCCATATCTGATTTACTATCCATATTGGGTTCTGTATCAGAAAGGAATGACCTTGTGAGTTTATTTGTTTAACTCCTTATTCCAATGCTTTCTTGCATTGAGATCCTTAGGCTTTTTCGTTTATAGATAAACATATTCATTTGGAAACCACAGTGAGCTCCTTGTGATCCATATAATTTTATCCATGTCATTCATACTTCGCTTCCTATATGTGAACCCATAGATTGGCCAACTTTAATCATATCGTTCTAAACCTCAATATCGAGCCACCTGCTTTTTTTAGAATCGATACTGGGAGAAACATGTTCATTAAGGGGTTAAGCATCCTCCAAAACGCGAGAACTGAGACCTTCCGAGCGACGTTTAGACAAAGAATTTTCCATACCTTGAACCTCCTGTGCATCAACATGTTGGAATTCTCTCTCAGGTGTAAATCCAGGTGGGAAAGGAATACTTGAGTCAACCAGAATTTGCCTCGCCTTTGTTCGTTTATTAAGAAGATTGTAAAGGTTAAATGGATCGCTAGAATTCTCTTTCTCCGTTGGGTGACAGCTTCTGAGTTTGTACACGCCCCAAAGATTAGCCTTATCATCAAAAATCTGTATCAGACACACTCAATAATCACTTTCGTCGTCCAAGTTCATCTGCTTACTAATGTCACCATTTATCTCTTCAGCCCGTTACCGGATTCGTCCTAGAAATCATTAAACTTCCTTATTGTCAGTTAAAGTCAGAGCCAGACGAATAATCTTAGCTCTTATAACAAAATTGTTGCCTCGGAAACAATAATCTTGAATTTTCAAGGATTATTGTCCTCAAGTTTCGTTTAATACATTTATACGTTTACGAGCAAACAATCCTCTTGTTATCTTCAAGTTCTATCACCTCACCCAACGTGAACCCAATCTTAGAGAAAGGTAGTCGCGGACCAGGCGTTTAGAGGGACTCCCTCTATATCAATCCCAAAAACAATCCGCTCACTAGTTACAAAATCCGGATTGGGCCTTACATAATTGACTCCAAACCAAGGACCCAACACCAACATGTTTCAGAAATCTCATTGTGGTCGGACCGATGTCAGCTCAATCATAACCCAGAGCCACCCATATACGCAAGCTTCATGCTGGAATACCTCAGTCGATAAAAGAACGCGTAAGTTATTAATTGAAGAAAAATCCTTGACTTCCCCCATAACAAAATTATCAAGGTCACGTTCCACCACACATTCATCATCCAAGACCATGGCAGGAGACGAGGCTATATGATTAAAATTATTAGGGTTACCTTTTAAAAGAAAGCAAAATGAAGAAGCCCCATTAGCAGCAGGTTAGTTGAAATATTTTTTTTTTTTTTGTTTTTTGGCGAGAGGTGTGGATGATTGGAGGACGATCAAATCCGAGCAAAAAAGTTTTAAGGATTTGAAAAAGCTAGTGGTTAGCTTCTTTTCCAAAACGCAGTTGTGATATTGAGTTTTTTATGTTACAAATAACCGTTGAACCCTGCAAGGATATGTAGAAAATGAAAGGCGTTCAAAGTGAGCTGCTAACAAAGAAAGAAGATGAAAGAGAAAAACTCAAAACCCTATCTTTAAGGTTATACGGAGTAACTTATAAAACTTATATGAGTTAACTAACTGTTAAGGGTAAAGGGCCAACATCATATATTTTACATCTCTTATTTTAAGCCCATTATAAGTAGGATTTAGCCAAATTAAAATGTTCAACTCCATCAAAAGATTGACTTGTATGACTAGGGGTGTTGATCGGTTCGGTTATCGGGTTGTTAAGTTAGTTCGGTTCAGTTAAATTTTCTTTTTGGGTCAAACCGAACCGAACCATATGCGAGAGGTAACCTTAGGAAGGTTGTTACCATATGCGAGAGGTCTCGGGTTCAAGCCTCACCGTGAGGTTTTTCCTTCATGGGCAAAAAAGGAGTGGGGTATATCCCCTAAAGCGAAGGTTCGAGTCTTATATATTGCCCAATTGGATGTCACTTTTAGCTCGAATCACTAACAACTAACTTGCCGCTCTAAAAAAAAACCATTTATTTTTTTAAGTATTTGGTACTAGCATTAGATAATGTTCCAAATACATATAAGTATTTACCACCGGTGATACTAGTCGTTCCAAATACATATGCAAATTTGGCACCGTTAGTACCAACCGTCCCAAATACATATGTATTTGGCACCGTTAACTCAAACTATCCCAAATACACATGTATTTGGCACCATTATTAGAAAATGTTCCACATGCATACGTATTTGGAACGGTTTTTTAATAGTCGTCCCAAATACCTACTTTTTTGGAACGGTTAGTTAACAAGTGCCAAATGCATGTATTTGGCATGATTTTTTGACCGTTCCAAAAATTTTCGTCCCAAAAACCACCTTTTCTTGTAGTGAAAATCATTTATATACTCATAAAATGTCAAAAATTATGCATACTATACATATCAACAAATAGTATTCCGCACAAGCAAGATATATGACAATCTTGAAGTAAGAAATTAACTTGTCATTATTCATCAACCTCACCTTACAACTAGTCTTAGGATTAATGAAACACACTACGAAAATCTTTATTTGTTTTCTTTTAAAAAGAGTGTTCGTGAGGGTCAAGAAAGATTTTGAATATATATCGATTCATTATTCAAATTATGATTGATATTATTATCGAATCTAATTGACAAGTTTTCGAGTATGGACAAGAAATCGGATTCTTATTTGTCTAGCTTTAAGATTATATCAAAATATAACAAGAGATATTATCTTAAACCTACATACTCAATCACACTCGATTGATATGAAAATAACGACATCCCTTTCCAAGACGATAAGAATATGCATCGGATCATAACTCACACTTGTGTAAATGATGTCATATTGAGTCTACTTGTCCAATAGTTGTGTTCCAAATATTTGGCAAATATATGCATAAAATACACAATGAAGTAGGATTGACGACTTGAATGTTTTGTCCAAAATATTCAAGTAATTTACCTTGCAATGCAATTGGTAAAGTCGTCATCTCCGAAAAGCCAAACATGAGCAAATGCACAACATATGTAACTTTGCTCAAACAATTCAAAAGCACAACTCAAAACTCAAACTATCTTCTCATCAAAACTCTCTCTTACTTTACCAAATAAGCATAATATTTCTTCTTCACCAAATGAGAACCCTTTAACCATCTAAGGTTAGGATTAGGAAAAATTAAACATATTCCACAAACCATTATCGTGCTTTCTTTCAATAAGTGATCGTAAGAGGATTTCGAATATGAAGATGATTATTATTCAAACGATAATCAATCTCATCATTCAATCTAATTACAAAATTACACTATGAACATGAAATAGTGGCTAGGATTTAGCTAGATCACAGAAATATCAATCAAATGACCATAGATATTTTTTCATGTCTACATGTTTAACCAACCTCAGTTATTACATGAAATCACGAATTCGATTGCAAGACAACAAGATTAGTCATCGATTTGCAATTCACACTTGCAATGAAGATGTTTCATTGAGTCTAAACTGTTTAAATGTTGTGTTATTAGCTATGGTCAAATTATACATGCTAAACTTAACACACTGTAAGTTGGATTTACGACTTATGAATTTCCATCGAGAAACTCATAAGTACTCCAATTTGATAAGCAAGTCTTGGATGTCATTTTCGAAAACTCAAACCAAGAACCCTTATAACTTATATAAGCTTCTCTTAATAACCTAATTTCAACACCATCTCCCAAATAGTGGGAAAATGATCCTTGCCCAAATTTGGCACCTCCACGGATCGATGAATCCTTCGTCTTAGATTCATCTTTGGATTAGGTAAATCCGCCCTATGACATTAGATTTAAAACATCTTCCTCTTATGAATCTCTTGCTTAAAAGTCCAACATACATGTAACTAACCTTTAGTAAATCATCATTATCTATACAAAGAAACATTCATAAGATCTATTGAGGTAAATAACCTTAATTGGATCTCTTTCAGAAAAGACATGCAGATATGCATTCTTTGAACACTCTCATTATAGAGCATTACACATTGTCACTCTTAAGCATACTTTTAGGTTCTAGATGACTCATTCTCTCTTATACCTACAACAACTTGCGTGCTCTCTCATTTAACCTTAGAATTCCACACATCTTGATTAAGATTATGTGAACCAAAATTAAAGCATGTTAGTTGAGTCATGTTAGGCCCTCTATGAAAAGATAATACAAATTTTATCTTTGCTATACTTCATTAGGAAAATATAGGAATTCTATTTTGTCTAACATGAGAATGACTACTGGAGAATCTATTGCACTAGAAATTAATTTGACCTAACAGTTGAATTGCTTCTAAGAGTGAAGTTGGGTTTGTGGTATAACCTGTAAAAATGGCCGTGTTTAGCCTGAATTGAGCACCACTAGTGATAGTCTCTTATTCATTCTCTAATTTGATTAAATGGCTCTTCCTAAATATGCCTAATGGTAGTCTACATCGATAGACTTTGTATCTTAATAGGAGTGCACACTAAGCACGTAGAAATTATGTTTCTCTTTAGTCAATCTAGACACAATGAACCTCACATATGTGCTTTAAAGTTTCAAGATGATAACTTGGTCCCATGTAATAAAATTAGATGCCTTCATGATTATCTTGATGCTCAACGTTTAATTACTTAGCTATTAAATGCATGTCTATTATAAAGGCGTTTGTCTTTTTCTGGCAATTTAGATAAAATATCTCTTAGTTATATAAATGACACATGCTCCTAAATGCTAACATGTTTTACATGACGATTACATTTAAAATTATCATGTTTTGTATGCGTCATTTTACATGACTTACGTGTTAATTGTACACCTATACTATGTTAGCTTAATGTATAACAATTAACGTTTAAATTTAATATAGTCTTACACATTAATCTCGTTGATTATTATGTCGATGCATACTTAGATAAACTTGCATGCCTATATCTATATGTCTTATGCATCTAGGTATATATTTTCTCACACTAGAATATTTTTCTTCGCGTCCGTGTCACAAATCTAAAAAGTCAAAAGAGTCATAAAATGGTCTTATATCTCCTAGAGTCTTCACTCACACATTCCCTTAATCATCATCTTGCTTTCTTCTAAATGACCCACTCTTCTGTCAAGGGAATGTTAGATACAAATCTAATACACCTCAAAGTAGGTTTGACAACTTAAATATTTCATCCAAAATATTCAAGTATCTATAACTTGCGACCGCAAACGTTAAAGGTCATATCTGAAAATCCCTATTTAAGCCTTTTAACAGCATAAGCTAAAACGCTCTCCTTTTCTCTTTGACGAAGCATCCTTTTCTCTTCGACAAAAACATTCTTTCTCTTCGACGAAACATTCTTTCTCTTCGACGAAAACATTCTTTCTCTTCGACGAAAACATTTTTCTCTTCGACAAAACATTCTTTCTCTTCGACGAAAACATTCTTTCTCTTCGACGAAAACATTATATCTCTTCGACGAAAACATTCTTTCTCTTCGACGAAAACATTCTTTTCTCTTCGACGAAAACATTCTTTCTCTTCGACGAAACATTCTTTCTCTTCGACGAAAACATTCTTTCTCTTCGACGAAGCATTCTTTCTCTTCGACGAAAACACTCTTTGTCTTTAACGAAAACATTCTTTGTCTTTCAGAAAATTACGAGCATACCTCTTTCTTCTTACTCAATCACGCCACTACAACCATATAGATGGCTAATCTCTTTCATCCACCATTTCCGTTATCACCTTTAAGACAACCTCATACCTCGTCGTGTGATTGTTCTATGAACATTCGCAATGTTCGAGAAGAGCTACATAAATTCGTGGGCGCA
>BQNB010042900.1:0-43580 GCA_026074375.1 Tanacetum coccineum | reverse complement strand
GTCCTTTAATTCTCTTGCAGATTGTACAACTCATCCTATTCATTGTTGACTCTGGATGCACAAAGCACATGATGGGCAATCTATCTCTTTGGCAAAATACTTGGGTACCATTCGTTTTGGCAATGATCAATTTGCTCCAATTCTTGGTTATGGAGATTTGGTTTAAGGAAATATCACGATCAAAAGGGTTTACTATGTCGAAGGTCTCAATCACAATCTTTTCTCGGTTGGTCAATTCTGTGATGTTGATTTGGAGGTTGCATTTCAGAAATCTACGTGTTTTGTTAGAGATCTTCAAGGAAACGACTTACTAACCGGTAATCATGGAACTGATCTTTATACAATTTCTCTTCAAGAAACAACTTCATCAATTCCAATCTGTCTCATGGCTAAAGCATCACCAACTCAAGCGTCGTTATGGCATCGAAGACTTTCTCATCTCAACTTCGACTACCATCAACATGTGAACTATGCTGATTTGACTCTTTTAAAAACATTATTATCTTCCAGCGTTTTATCTTCTTTTCTAAAGCAATATCTCTATCAATGTTTCTAGAGTTCTTCTTTTTTAAAATTATTTTTTTTTTTAGAAGTGTAACTGTTTGGATAAAGATTCCGTTTTATATTTACATGTTCTTGAAAGAGTTTGTTTAAGATGATCAATCTCTACAGACTGTTCACATGAATCTAAAACATTATCTTTACTCTTTAAATCAACATTTTGTTCTACTTTCAAAACTTTAACTTGTTCCTTATATCTTTCAAGCTCAACAGTTAAGGTATCAATGACACTTTTATTGTCAAGATTTATCTTGGTACAATTAACTACTTGGGTTTTTAGTTGTTTAATCACAGATAATATCAGTGCATCTTGTTGTGCAGATGAGCAACAATTCTAAACAGCTACCTGTTGTGATTCTTTCATATACTGAGAATAAGGAATGATATTGCTATCACTGGTTATTTTAGTCTCTGAATGGTTCACATCATTCGACTGTTCAGAAGATGGTATCACCTACACACCTTGATTAATCATATTGTTATCTATATTATTAGGATTGTGTACCTCAGCGAGAGCATCTGAACCATAATGAGATAAATTCGCCATGAGAGCAACTTTGGCAGTGTTGAGTTCATTACAATCAGAGTCATATGCATCTAAATCGTCGGCTTGATAAGCAGCATTATGAGTAATGAAAGTCTGTTTAACTTGATCTTCTGCTATTCCTGGATTTGCCAAAAATGCTAGTTCCTCCTCATGTAGATTTTGTCTATTTGCTTGAGCTTGTACCAGCAACACTTTATCCTTAAACCACAAATTATCCCGTTTCCTTTTAGGTTTAGTGCACTATTTGGCATGTGTCCTTCCCATTTGTAGTTGTAACAAACAACAGTCCTTTGTTCCCTAGAATTGTTTCCACTTGCTCCTGGAGTGTAGGTCCTACTTGTCCCCGTTGCAAAAGAAATTTGCCTCCCCTGTACTGGTTGTAAGGTTACTCTTCCATCATTAATGGTAGCTTGTTGCCTAGGGTTTGACGAATTCCTCAGCTGGTTGTTGGTAGTAGGATAGCGAGATGTGACGACAGCTGATAGGAATGACATCATATGGTTGATGGAATCAATGGGATCATCACCTTTCTTGAACACTAGAACAGTTAGACCTAAGTCTAATTGGGGAAATTCATGTTGTTGTTGTTGGTGGTTAACTGTGGGAGCATATTCCAATTGAGGGATGGATGATGGTGGAGAATAAATGTTGTGATGAACTGATGATTGATAATCATTGGATGGATAAGTGATTGAAAGAGGTATTGATGATTGATTGTTTGAGTATTGTTGAGACTGATAAGGTGATCCATACTGTGAAGACTGATATAGTCAAACATGTGGTTGAAATTGAGAGTTTTGGTATGAGTTCTGATGAGTTTGATAAGGAGAGACTGGGTCATCTGATGGGTTGCCACCAAAGTAAGCGGAACTGAGTTACGTTCATGGATTAAACAAACTTCATTTTCATGAAATTTGTGTTGTCCCAAATAAGCATGAAGCTGATCAATATTAGTTATGTGCAAGTCCTGAACCAGTTTGACATCGGTCATAAATTTGCTCCAGTCTAGAGGAAGAGTATTCAAAAACTTAGTGTTCACTTGAAATTGTTCTAGTTTCACATTGTAGATTTTCATGTCATTGAGTAGCAGTGAAAATCTCAAGTAGAAATCACGTAGTGTTTCCCCTTCTGATAAGCAAACTTATCGAATTCATCATATAATTTTCACTCTTTTTCCTGTTTCGTCAATGAAGTTCCTTGCATGAGAAGTTGAATTCTTTCTTAAAGTTCTTTGGTGATTCGATTATTGCTAACAAGTGCATAGACCTCTGGTGGTAATCCTTGGAGAATGATATTTGTTGCCTTGACATCACAATCAGCTTGAATTTCTTCTGTAACAGATAACTTAAAATATTTCTTTGGTCTAGTCACTCTATTCTCCTCAATCGTAGGCCAAATGAGTGGACCATTTTCAATGGATTCAATGATCATTCGTCCATGTTGTCTATTCATCATTTACAGCTCCATTATGCTTTTCCAAGAATCATACATATCTTTTTCCAACATAGGTGGATGATTGTCAGCACCCGAAAGAATCGCTTTGTCAGCAAGAGTCGTCATTGAGAAATTTGTATGTTAAAAGATTACTTGTATGATCGAACGGTGATTGAAAGAAATTGTGTTTGAAAGTGTTGTCTTTTATGTGTTTTAAGTTGTGAAACTACACGGGATTTTACAATTCTTGACAAACCTGGGAAAACAAGTGAATGTTTCACAGGATTTTACAAGTCAAAGAAATAAACCGTATAATTTTTTATTAGCAAACTTGAGGTTTCAAAGAAAAATTGCGAATTAGGTTGCCAAAGAAAACTGCTAATTCGGTTGAAAAGAAAATATGCGAGTTCGGTTATAACTGATAACTGCCAAATCGGTTAACATTGAGATGCTGCTAATCCGGTTAAAATTGAGAACTGCCAATTCGATTAACACTGAGATGCTGCTAATTCGGTTAAAACTGATAACTGCCAATTCGATTAACACTGAGATGCTGCTAATTCAGTTAAAACTAAGAACTACCAATTCGGTTAACACTTAGATGCTGCTAATTCAGTTAAAATTGAGAACTGCCAATTCGGACAAACTTGCAAGCTGCTAATTTGATTAATTGCTAATTCGGTTACGAAACCTAAAAACTTAAAAACACAAAAAGACTAACTTTTGAATGTTTTTTCCTAAATTTTCTTGTACAACTAGTGTTACTAAGCCTATAGGTACCTTAAAAATGCAAACTTTATGGTTTTTAAGCCAAAAATTTTGAAATCAAGATTTGTACTTTATAAGACCTTTTAGAAAACAAAAGTTGTAAAAAAATGAGTTTTTCTTGATTCAAAACTTATACACCTATATCCTAAAGATACTAGATCAAATTTACCAAGGTAAATGATCCTTTAGTGTACACAAGAGCTTCAAAAACAAGGAAAGAACAAGAAGTAGGCGTACGGTTTGGAAACAAAAACAAACCAAAAAAGAAAACAAACACTAAAACTAAACAAATCACTCCATAGCTCTTGATACCAATTGAATAACAATCAAATAACATACATGAAAGGAGAAAGAGAGATGGTTTTAGAGAGAGGGTGGTTGGATGAACATTTTAGAGAGAGAAAGAAACATAAGAGTAAACTTGTATTATGTGTGTGAATTAATGAACAATCAACACCCTTTCCATAGCATGGAAAGGGTATTTATACCTCCTATGGCCGGTTTGGGCCTTGGCTTGCATGGGCTTTCCATGGGCCTTGAGTTAACTAGCCTAGTAATTTTCCAAAAATAAATAAACGGTCTATCTAACGATATCTATGGAAGTGGTCGACACTTTTGTGTTCCTAACATGCAAACAAGTAATGATTTAAGAGTCCTACGCATTATCCTTGTAATTTTTCTAGAACATCAGAGTGATACGAAAGTTATTCACAATGACGATGGAAATCCTTCTAGAGCCAACATCAAACAAGCTCTTGGTAGGTGACTTGTACGATTCGGTACGAATCAAGCTTGTGACAACTAGAAAGAAACGATGGTGCAATTCTATATGAATCAAACTTGTTCTAGTATATGAATTGACGATTGATGAATTTCGAAATGCTTAAAACTCTCGATGTTTCGCAAAACACTTTAGCAAGTTACACATCGATTGATTTTTTTCTCAAATCAATTTTATTTCAATCGGTGAGATAGTAACTCATTGGTTCACTCTTAATGTGTTGTCTGCTTTGAGACGTCTAATACATATGTGTTAGAAAGATTCAATACTACAGCTGGAAACCTGTTAATAAGATTCTTCTCAAATTGAATCTACATGATCACAGGTTGATCCTCACGGATTCAAAGGTTACTCTAACCAAACACGGGCGAATGACAAAGCCATATTCGTCCCCCAGATTTATTGCTAACTGTTTTATTTTAGGAATATACAAAGATGGACATGGAGGTACCTGGTTCTAGTAGACTCACAAGATTCATAGCCACATGCTCATACTCAACTGACGTATATAAAGACATCATGAAAGCTCAAATACATGTTTCAAGACTTCCACTACTCTGATATCGTATGTCTTTCTTGAAGCAACAAAGTATAAATTTGATACCGTATGAAGTGTTAAAGTTAAAGAATATCAAGAAAGATGGTTAGACTCGCTTTTAATATTAAGAACAATATGAGCATGTTGGTCCAGAAGTCACAAGATCACAAGAAGGCAAAAGATCACAATATGATGATAAGAGATTATGCTTGGTTGATGATCTCAATAAGGCAAAAGATCACATTCATATCAAGTCAAAGATACAAGCCAAAGCCTAAAGTCAATGGTCACTACAATATATCACAAGTTCATGATTGAAGATTAAAGACTACGAGCTCAAGACGAAAGACAAGCATAGTATGCTAGGATTAACTTTTTGTAACATGGAGTGACCTCCCTTAGGGGGAGATTGTTATGAATATGAAAGTATCGGTCACTTCCATAATTATTGTATGACGGGCTCGTACTATAATTGTTAGAACTTAAGTAAGCTAGTAAGGCCTAAGGCCTATGGTAAGCACATCAAGAATACCATGGCCGGCCATAGACTAAGTATTTATATCCCTTTCCATGCCTTAGAGAGGGTTGGTTGTTCACTTTTCTTAATCTAATTTTGTTCATTTTCCTTTCTCTCTCTAGAAGTGTTCATCCCTCCTTTCTCTCTCTAGTTCTTCATTCTTTTATGTGTAAGTCTAGATAATCAATATTTTATAATTTTAAAAGTTTCATTATTGTTCGTACATATAAATATAAAAGCAATCTACTTTAAGTAAAAAACATGTTTCGATAACATGGCAATCGATGTGATCTCTATTTGTGGCCTCCATTGTTTGACAAAATTACGTATGTCCTCTTTGTGAAGAGGACCAATTGAGATTATTCAAGGTGTATAATCAGTTGGGTTAAGACATTGAAGAGATTCCGGAACGTGACAAATTGCTTGGAATGACTTAACTTTTGTGATTCACCGTCTACCAATAGTCTGATGGACTCCTAAACAAACATAAATCAAACGACATGATAATTCATTTGCATATTTAACAGAAAGTATTATTCAAGAGAAAGTTAAAGCAGAGTAGGTAATAAAAATATATCTTTAATTTATCATTAAGAAATGCATAATCTTATCAAGTACACATGATTTAGATACAGATTCGAACCAACTACTCAAAAATTATTTAATCTACATAATCATGGATCAACTAGGAAAATCGATACGAAGTTAGCATCGCATCATGAAACGTCCCTTTCCAGACTCAAAATTTGACTCAAAATCAAAAACTTTGCGGAAACATGAGACCGGGAATGACCATGTGTCATTCCTTAATATAATTTCTAAAATACATTACTATTAGACCTTTATAAGCTCCATTATCATAAAGTAGACTCTATAAGCTTTCCAACTATATAAAGAACTCATTCTAACTCTTTACGGTTTGGTTTTTACGGCAAAAACAAAATTGACAAAAACCTTATCTGACATGAGATTACGCCGTAACCACTATGGTTACGCCGTAAACTCATTTCACCCTTTTTGTTACGGCATAACAAAAATATTACGCCACTACAGAAGGTCACTTTACCCTCCAGGAAATCCTTTTTTACTCAAAACTCAACTACATTAATTAACATACATAAAACATCGTTTTCATAATCAATTGTAATCTAAACGACCCATAACCATGCACTTCACAGGGTTTACCAAACACCCGTTTTGAACCTTTTTGCATAAAACACTTTACGACATACTTAACCACTAATCTATCATTATAACTTAAACATAAAGCATTAACAACACTTTTGACAACATTTATTAATAAACCTTGACAACTTTTTTTATCATAACCGTTTGACTCATATGGGGGGTTTTAATATTTTTAGAATTCAAGTATTTATTATTTATTTTTTTTTTTGCTTATCTTTCAAGCTCGAGTCTATTCCTTTTATTTATTCTATTTACTCAACTTCTAAAAGATTTATTTCAATATTACTTCTCTTCATCACTGCTATTATCGTTAATCAAGAAACATTCATACGCATCTGCTAATGCATGTCCATCAGCTCGTCAGTCTTGCATGTCTTACGTAGCTCTTATATACAACTAAAATCCACTCACTTGAAACGTCACTTGCTTTATTCTCTGACCCTATCTTAATACATTTCAAAAAATTTTTGTTAACTTCCTAAACCATAACGCACGAGGCTTAGTACAGTAAAAGACAATAACATGATGTGCTCTCGGCTCTTGAAATCTACATGAGATCATTCACATTAACTTAATTCATCATGCTATTATTCAATTTATTTGCTCATAACACATAATCGCAAATATTACAATTCATCAGCTCTCTATTGTACTGACATTCCTTAAATTTGGTCCAATTAGCTTGACAATAAAAAACTTGGTAGTTTTGCGACTAGACCTCTATTAGCCATTATTCCAATCATCATAAGTCAAAAGCTTCTATCCTTTATTATCAAATTCATAACTACATATATGATTCAATTCAACATAATCTCATATTAAAAACCAGTTTACTACATTAGCTCCAAAGCTTAAGAACATCAAGCACGATCAACAATCATTATCACATCAAAAGTTTCCTTTTAAACCTTAATTTTGCATTATTAACGGGATATTAATAAACATGGTTTATTATCAATATCTTACCCAATTTCATTCTTTACCTCTGATGATATTATCGTGTTCTTATGATGTATTACCAATCTTATATATCCTTATCGTCACTTAACCTTATCCTTTTTAATTAACATCGTAATTATTGTGTTAGAATGATTCAATTTCCCAAAACCCCCAAATTGGTTACATGAACCCTAACTTATAAATCATCCAATTAACTTAATAATTAAGTGGTTACTTACTTTTAGGATCATTACTAGGGCTTATCTCCTTGATTAAGACCATAATTCACCTCCAATTCTTCACTAGCAATTTCTTATTTTCCCTCTCTTTTCTTGGATCGTCATACACCAGACACACACATGAGATGTGTGTATAAAAGTCCAGAGATATTTCTAAATATCTCTGGTTAGTTGGTACTTTGGCCAATTGGCACAATAAGTCTCTCAAGTCCCTTTTCTTTTATTTTTTACCACATTACATATCTAGGGACCTTTATCATTTGGCAACTTTAATCCCTTAGTTATATTCTTTTCATAATGTGACACATTATTTTCATAACTCCTATTTTAATAAACCTAAACTATGTATCTTCTTAATATATTTATTAACACGTACTGACGAACTATTGCGCACAAAGTATACCAACTAGTGTGCAATGTCGATAGTGTTATTTATGTCTTGTTATGATTACTTGTGTTACAATTATCACATAATCGCCATATACACACTAGAATTTGTTTCATGTTCTCTTGAAAACTCTTTGACTTATTGACGCGCACAGTTTGAAAATGGTTTTCGTAACCAAGATATAATGTGTGAGTGACTCCCGCTGGGTCTGTCTTTTATTTCAAAGGTTGGATGAATGGGTTACCACGCTGGTATCACCCCCATCATTGTGGTGCAACGCTAGCGGGAATATGAGTGTCAGGGGAGCCGTTTTACATTATAGATCAATGACAATTAGAGACAACAGATTAAAGTTACTAAACACCACCGTAACCCATTTCAATCTCTCCCAATAAACACCCCAACTAACCCCCCCCCCACCCCCCTCCCCACCCCCTCCCCCACCCAACCCCACCTCCCCACCCAACCACACCCCCACCAACCCCCCCCAACCCCCCCCTACATCCATTCAAATTAGAATCATTCTGTCTAACTTTATATATTTATTTACAATAACATTGTGTTGACTTATGGTTTGATTATCGGGTTGACAAGCCAATCACGTAACGTCTTCAAACTTACAAAAGTCTTAGTCAAACTTATTTTATGGCACTATCGTAATTAAATACTTATAAACGGGTTTTGGGGTGTTACACATCATGTAAATGGGTGGTTAATTCATCATTAAGAAATGCATAATCTCACCAAGTACACATGATTTGGATACATAAACGAACCAACTACTCAAAAATTATTTAATCTACTCAAGCATGGATTAACTATGCAAATCGGTATGAAGTTAGCGTTGCATCATGTGGACGGGTGGTGGTAGCATGCGTTCTTGAGCACCATTTTCATCCTTCATGATGAACACTATATCCATCCCCCAAGTAAGGTGACGTTTCTAGCAGGCAATGCTTAAAATTCCTATAACAATTTAAAAGTTTATAAGAGAAAGACTTGACTTAATTATCATAAAAGTGATTAAATAAAATGAAGTAAGTTATTAGATTATAGAAATGTGTTGTAGAAAATGAATCTTACCCAGTTCATGACATAAACTTAACATTTTAAACCTTCTAAATGATATAGTGCCAAGGGCATTTAATTTTGAAATGTGCCCCATAGTGTTGCTCGTATAAATAATATAGTTTAAGCAAAGAAATGTCGAATCAACCAAATAAATATCCATTAAAATCTTGACATAAAGACATCAATTGTTTCTTCTACTGATTTCACCATTAGTTAATCAAGCATTATAATATTATAAGTTCGTGCTCATTACTAGATTCTATGCAAGCATAGTTTGTGTGAATTCTCTGCATGGGATTAACACTTATCTTTATGTCAGGTGATTGTCAGAGATGTTTGTCAGCACATAGCGTAATTTCTCTAATAACGTCCCTATACATCATTATCTTTGATGCTCCGTGGTATCTTATTAGTAACTCACACATTGGTTCAATGGGCGATAGAACCATTTAATGTTTTTCCGTTATCTGAGGGAGCATAAAAATGGTTTGCAGCTTACATACGTCTTTACTGGCTTCAACATGGGATTACGTGATGCGGTAAGAATCTTGATGACCTAGGTTCCTGCTCTTGATTTTGGATATAGCATATCGTATTCTGACTTCTGTATAAAAACAAACATAAAACTTAGGTTATACAGGACATAAGTTTTAGTGTGGATAACCGATAGATTAACATAAGTTCATCAAGAAGCACCAACCATCTATTTGCTATATCTCCGCCGAGGGACCAGTTAATATATAATCTGCTGAAGAAAGTATAAATGGTAGCCATAGGGGATACAATTATGATGCTACCAATAAGCCTGCAGATTGTTTTGCTTCTAGACCTCCAATTACGGGATATAAAGAAATACCTATCTCATTTATATTTATTGAAAAAAAAAAACATGGCTTGATTGGTATTCTTTAGTTATGCATTCATTCTTTAGTTATGTAACCATTTATGATTGTTAGAGTTATGACTTTGCACCTTTTGTGTCTAGGTCCTGCCTAATTTTATGAGGTTACCCGGGATTCCGGATTGTTCTAAACTTGACTAAAAGACTTAGTGGAATTCTATGGAAGGTTGGAGAAGGTCTTGAAAGCTCTTGGAAGCCCTTAAAAGCTCATGGAAGACCTAGAAGCTTCTTGTAGAAGGTTATAGAATACGGGCCCTTTTAATAAAGCCCATTTATAGCCTAGTTTTGTGTATTTAGTCATAACATTAGGACCATCCTTTTTTGGGGAGATTTCATCTCATTATACTATATATTTATATATTTATATAGACTATAATATCCATATTATATATATATATATATACTAGTTTCATAGCCCGCCCGGATGGGCGGGCTAGCTTCATTAAAAAATTACTGAAGATTGAAAAAAAATGGAAAACAAATAATGTAATATATATTGAAACGATAATGAAGCGTTCAGTTACACACAAATCTATGCTATGAATTCAAATACGAAATAAAACTTCTTTATAAACGACCTAACTTGTTGTGGAGATTGTGTAGTTGCCTTCTTTGTCGCAACAAATAACCTTCAATCATTTCTTGCTCTTGACTCTTGACATAGCCCCATATAGTTTGCCATGTGAGAATATCGTCCTATGTAGAAACAAACTAACCTACGATAATGTTTGCACTTGTTTATGTGGTAAAAATACTAAAATGACATGATTTTTGGCTTAGATAAGAAGTTTGGTGCTTATTACCTCAAGTTGTAAAAACTTCTCCTTCATCCGTTCATTTCGTCCACATTGCAAGCATGTGTCCACTATGAATCATGAACACCTACAAGTTCAACCAATCCATATGTATGAATATACTTTTCATAATCAAATGATGTATATTACTTAAACTTATAACTAAAAAGAATCTGACCAAACAGCTTACACATATCCGAAAGTGTGCTCAAAACATTTACATCCTCCTATTATTATTTCACTTGAGTCGGATTATTATGAAAGTAAAACGAATGAATAACAATTGCAGAGGAGTGAATTATAAAAGTAAAACAATATGAAATGGTCCATTATTCTATCCGGAACTGAATTACAAAAGTGAAACAATAAGAATTGCATAGGAGTAGAGAAGAGAGTCTTACTTGTATATGCTTGTAGATGTTCATCGTGCAGCTTATGTCGCAGGCATTTAGATTTGAGTTGATATTCTGAGCACTTAACCCCTGAACCAAATTCACAAAAAGATATAGTATGAGTGATGCACGGCAAACCACAGGTCATTCTCGTGTATAAATTATGTAAAATATACAATATTTAAGAATTTAGAGATAGATTGAATTTTTACTACATACAAAATGTCAGGTTTAAATTGCCACACACGTAGCAAAGTTCAGAGCCAACTACAATTTGCACAGATGCGTTAAGTTAAATGGTGCAATAGAATTTTAACCATGTACCTTTGTTTCTTACAAAACACAGGGAAGCTGTCAATGAATGAGTTATTTATGGTGTGCTTATTGTGCTGCTGCAAGAGCTAAATAACAGATTTCCAGGGATATTGCTTTCTTCTGAGGGGTATACAATCATTTATTTCACTTTTTCTACAACATTTGTGTCGTGTTCAACTTCAATGTGTAGTAATCTCGTTGGGACCAAAAATTTACTAATGTTGTCTCAAAACGGGGCCAAGGGGTAAGACTGAACGGTTTAATAATTCTGTCTAGAATTAAAGCAAAAAAATCATTGACAGATAGATTAGTACTATCATTCTGTTATAAATAGATAAATAAATGACCTTTAGGCCTAATGATACCAATTTATCGTCTTATATTGTAAGTTGGACATAATATTTTGCTAACTCTTCGAAAAAAATGACCAAAACTACTAATAATAAAGGGGAAACGATACCCAACACCCTAGACCTGAACCAAACAATAACAGGAAGAAGGTAGGATGTTTAATATGATATAATTTTATAAACTCATTTGGCTAATCTAGACAATAAGCAATCAAAGCTCATAAATATTTTATCGAAAAGGTGTGAATGAGTAGACAAATTAAGATGCAAACAAACATCACTTAAAGTGTTATTTTTCATCATTTTAAATGTGTACACTCTCAAAGTGTATTCTTCTAAAGTCCATAGTAATAAAAACGATATGCGTTTACAAATTTTTCAAGATTATTATAAAGAACTCACTGTCATTTGACTTTTCCCGCTGAAATGTCCATCTTTATCAGCAACCGCAATAAGCTTTGAAGCTCCAACAACCATAATAGCCCCTATAAAAACAAATACATCAGTTTAATAATTGATTCATAAGTTGTGTGAACTCGCAAAAAGCCTCTTACCATTTCCTTCTTGCTTGGACTGACCTCTTACAATGTTCCTTTGAATGTAGTCATTGAGCCTACAAACCAAAATACAAATAACTATAAGATTTATTCATAATACATGATTCATTTCATCTATCTGCTTTAAAAATGACGATCACCTTCATCTACGTTGCTCATGATTAATGCAGCGATGAAAACACCTTCATACAACAGAAAAGTAAAATTAGTTTAATGAAAAATAACAATGAAAAACATCATCATATGCTACATCACTATTAAACGCAAATCCAAACACCCTGGCATCAAAGTCAAAAACGTAAGGCTGCACAATCACATGCAAGTGAAAAGAGGTTATCGATAGATATGTTATACATGAAGTTTGCAGTTTTAAACTGAAATGGTCAGGTCCCTAAAATGTATAATGAATGATCATTCAATATACACTCCCACAAGTACATTTTGCTAACCTTAGAAAAAGATAGGTTAACACAATAACACAAGTTAATACTTCATAAGTTCTATCTAAACTTGCAAAATGGGTGTGTTGGGTAACGGGTCGTATCAGGTATTTTGCTGCTGGTTGAAAGAGATGTCGGGTTGAGTTTACCCTAAATGCTTTTTTGTCCTAGTTTCATAGTATATAATTTGCTAGTCAAACATGCTGATAATAGTTAAATTACTATCTGAGGTTTTAATTACTATCTGATCTTCTTAAAATAGCAGAACAAATATCTAAGAGTGATGAAGGGTACCTTAGAAAGATCCGAAGAAAACGTGGATAGTTACGCTTGAATACCTATGTAGATACATGCGATTTTGTTCTACCCTTGAATGCATATCTACATAATTGGAAAGAAGACGAGGACTTTATTAAGTATTAACATTAACCCACAATCTAAAAGGTAATATTATGTTAATAGTAATAGTAAATACCCAGGCAATATCTTTTCCAGTGAGTCATAAATGGTAGTCATATAAGCCAATAGAAATATAGTCTAACTTTGCTGGTTATTTAGCTTGGCAATATACTTTCGTTGTTATAAGCCAATAGTAAGATTATTTGTTTAGGATGGGGGTTAGTTTAGGACGGGAAGTTAGTTTAAAGGGTAAATATTTGTTTAGGATGGGAAGTTAGTTTGTTACCTCAATGGCACCAGCCAGATACAAAATTTCAGCTTCGCCCCAAGGACGTCCTATCAGTTGTAAGCCTATTGGAAGTCCTTGCTTATCGTAACCAATCTTGAAAAGAAGAATATTAATGGTTTCAATTCCTTGTTGCAGCGGCTATGAAACTAATCATCTAGCCATTAAAAAATGTAATGAAATCAATTATCCAAAAATGATTTTAAAGACTAAATATCGGATAATCAGAGCGTAATTTGTTTATCCAAACACAACAAACTAAGTATTGTCACTTTAAGTTCCGAATAATCAAATAAATAGTTCCAAGACCCAAATCCAAACACCCCCTATGTCAACAAATATTTTTTAAAAGGCAAAGTTACAAAATGCAAGTTTATATTAAATGTTGTTATTGTTGTCGGGGTTACTGGCGCTACATAATTTCAAGGCATAAGCAACACTTACAGGGACATAAATTGTTGGGAATCCAAGAACATTTATTGTTACTATAAATTTCATCAGGTTTCTTGAAAAAATAACATCACATATGTAGCAGGTCGTGAAACTATGTAAAGGCTTTATTTTCTTGAAACCTAGAAAGTGAACTTTGCGCTCCATCTTTGGCAGCCCATCTCTTGTCTTCATACCTTATAACAAAGAAACAGATATATAAAAAAATATGGGAAAACTTAGATCTGCAATAATGTTTTAGGAAGTCGCATGCATCAAATATACGTTGTGTGCAACTTCGGTCCCATTTGACCTTTTAGAGATTATAGTAGCCCAAATCGGATTATCGTACAAAATAAAATAACATAATTTGGAACAAACCTGGATAAGGTTAAGCATTTTGCGAGTCTGAGAAAAGCTAAGAACATCAGTTTTGACATTTTCATAAACCTCTAAGCAACATGAAATTTCAGAAAAGTAAATATGTTTATGACTATGAATGTGAGATCGATACCTCTAAGCAATAAGAAAAAGTTTTTTTCCCTTTTCTGCAATGCCCAATAAGAAAAAGTTTTTTTTTCATTTTCAAAAACCTCTAAGCAACATGAAATTTCAGAAAAGTAAATATGTTTATGACTATGAATGTGATATCGATACCTCTAAGCAATAAGAAAAAGTTTTTTTTTCCTTTTCAGCAATGCCCAGTTATGTTTTTAACATAGAACTAACCTAAAATCTGCAATATGGGAAAACTTATAACAAAGAAACAGATATATAAAAAAATATGGGAAAACTTAGATCTGCAATAATGTTTTAGGAAGTCGTATTAAAACTTGTATCATTCTGACATCACCAGTTAGTTGTTTTAGAGACACAATACATAAATTGCCTTGATGCACTCTAAATATACGTATCGATTAAACGAACGCTGTGACCTCTCTATAATCTTAGAATCGATGACACTCAATATACAAAAAAGCACAACAAATTAATTTTCAAAAAAAAAGCAAATCATGCATACATACTATACCAGATAATTAACCGCACCGTCAAATCCATTCGTCAATGCAAATACCTAATTTCACAATAACACAATAAAATCATCACTAATTCCTAACTAAAATTAAAATATCAAAATCATTACCTTTAATCATAATTTTAATTAAAACCCATTCTCATCTTGTTGTGGTGTTTAATCAGAAGTCTTCATCACGAAACCAAGGACGAAGATCATACATGATTGAAGCATACGATAAGTGGCTTAATTTGTTGAAATTGAATCGGTGATTGAAGCGTGGGTCTTGAGTTTTAAAAACTAAAATAGGATGATTTTCTGTATATTGGAATGAAGATGATAAGTTTGGAAAGGGGTTTCTGATGATAATTTAGGAACGTATTTTGAAAAATTAGAGAGATATGCTTAATTGTATAACTGTAGAATGAATGAAATTGAGAAATTGTAGCAGGCAATTAAGGATCAATCAAAGTGACTATTGTACCCTTCATTTTACATGTATTCTTGTCTAGTCAGATTTTTGTTCCTATTTTGCCCTTTGAGTCAGCATTAAAACAGCCTAGTTATCATGCCTAGTCAGCATGAACTAATTCATAACTTGTCTATTATATAGGTAGAAATATATATATATATATATATATATATATATATATATATATATATATATATATATATATATATATATATTAAAAAGTACTCATTTTATTAAATAAATTTTACAACAATACTATAAACAAATAAAAAACTCTCATTTATATGTATTCTAAATTTAATAGCAATTGGTACCCGGGTTCAAGTTAGCTGAGCAAGAAAAAAAAATAACACCAACATGATATGCACATCTACTCTAATATTTTTAAAGGGGTAAGTTATACATACCACCTAAAAAGCCATTCGTACCCTCTTTGTTTTTTCGTTTTTTTTATATTTTTTAAATTTTTAAATTTTTATTTATTATATAAAACTGTGAAATTGAAAGTGCGGAATAAAAATTATAAAGTTTAACAAGTTAAAAGTATGAAACTGACAAAAAATACGGAACATAAATTAATAAAAGACTGTGTTGCACTGTAAACTGGGAGAAAAAAAAACATGTTTTGTACTTTTTTGTACCTTTTTTTGATACTTTATAGTGGGGGCAAGGGTACCAATAGTAGCACCCATTTTTAAATGCCTTCTTTTAATATATTCTACTCCATTCGTCCCAAAATTATAGTCCACGTTTTTTTTTCGAGATGTCCCAATTTAATTGTCCACTACTATAAATAGATAGGAAAATTTGATCAAGTTTACCATATTACCCTTACTTGAAATTATAATTACAAACTTTAAAGAAGACTTTAATTAATTAGCTAAGGGTAAAACTGTCATTCTACTAAAAAGTAAGAAATTAGAAAGCATGTAATAATGCAATTTATTCTTAAACTGTGTGTTTTTTGTCGGGGGACAATAATTTTGGGACGGAGGGAGTATCTCCTTTCTCTACGGTTTCCACCAAGGTTTTCAAGATCGGGATCTTACTTAGGATCGTTTTCGTCTTTGCAAGATCGAGATCGAAGATCGAAGATCGGATCAGGATCGTAAGATCCGATTATAATGTCATTTTCCTAATAGTCTTTGTAATATTATACAAATCTATAAATTATTATATATCATAAACACAAAATTATATGAATATTTCATAAAAATATTGTCATAAATTATGTTATGAAATATTTAAGAAGATTAACATGTGTTTTTTTAATTGTGCAAAACATAATCCATAAATTTGTAGTTTTTTAGTTTGAGGTTCGAGAAAAGTAAGATCAAATCGTATAAAATCTTAAGATCTTATGGTTAAGATCGGAATCCTATAAGATCTTATGGTTAAGATTTGCAAAGATTCTATGTAAGATCCAGATCATTTTTGCTTTGCAGTATCGTAATATCCTATGTAAGATACAAATCATTTTTGCTTTGCAGTATCGTAAGATCCTATGTAAGATCCAGATTATTTTTGCTTTGCAGTATCGTAAAATCATAAAATCAAGATCAGGGATCTTAACAACCATAGTTTCCACCAAACATGTAGTATAACTATAAAAATAAAATAAGGGGTTGAAAATAGTGCAACGTGATGTTTTGGATTTTCGAGAATCAGTTATGATCTCGATGATTATAATATAGTGTACTGATTTACTCAATGTTTAAAAAACCGGTTTTTAAACTAACCCGGCCGAGCCACTAGGTCACGATTCAATCGGTTTAACCGACTGTTCAATCTGGTTTTCGGTCAAAACCGGCTTCCGGTCACCCGACGGGTTCACAGTTCAACTTGCCGGATCAACCCGAGTTTTAAAACATTGGATTTACCAAGCAGTTTCATATATTGAAGAATTTCAGATACTGTGATGATATCATGCTAAGCTGTCTCATTTTAGGCAAAATTTGGCTTTTGGGATCAATCAAGCAGCAAAGTTGAATTTGGATTTATTAAAGTAATTTGATACTCCTTCCGTCTCATTTTTATTGTCTATGTTTCCTTTTTGGGATGTCACAATTTAATTGTCTAATACTAAAAATAGATAGGGAAGTTTGATCAAGTTTACAATATTACCCTTGTTTGAAATTAACGTAATGTCGGTGGAGGGTGCCCTTATAATACACACAATTTAGTATGAAAGTCTGGAATGGAATGAACATCGTAATGTAATAAATGAAGTAATGGAATAACGCATTACGATTGTAATTATGTTTGGTTGCAAAAATAAAATGGAATGTAATCGATAATAAAAAGACTAAAATAGACTTTGTTAAATATGTTTTTTTGTTTGATGGGTAATTAATAAAGGGTTTTTATGTAATTATCATTCAATTTCAAGACGTAATGGAAAAAAAAACAAAGGATCCCTAATGAATGAAAACGATGGTTTTTGATGTAATGAGTGATTGCATGTAATAAGTCATTACATTCTATTATTATAAACAAGCATGATTTTTTCATTCTGTCGTAATGATGTTTTCCATTCTAACTCTCATTGCGACGTACCAAACACTACGTGATTGTTAAATTAGTTTAATTAATCTAAAATCATATTAATAATGGATAATATACATTAAAAGAAAAAAACTATCATGTCAACCTTAGAAATTAACTCCACCGCAACGCGCATAAATTCTGAGTTCCTATCATTTTACATCTTATAATATTAATCAAAGAACATAGAGTTTTATTAGTTTGCTTCACATACATCAATTCTACCGGTTAAAATACTAAGAGAGCCAGGTATCATAACTTGGTAACATCAAGTTTTTGCTGCCACGTCAGCGCCACATCAGCATAACACCAACACCAACACCACTCCCCTATTCATAACACCAAATAACACCACTCACCTCTTTATTTTCATAAAACCCCCTAAACAATTATTTCATTCTTTTAACAAACTAACCATTTCATTCATAAAATTCAAATACACATTACAATACAAAAAAAAACACACATTAAAAAAGATAACCAAGAATTTAAAATAAAAAAATACACCTCGCGACTAAACTTCTTCCGATGCTCTTCAACTTCGGCAGCCAAATATGGGTTCATAAGGTTTTGTTGGAAGACTAATATGCGTTATCTTTGTCTCTTAAATTTTTCTATATCTTTACGAGGGTTTTTTGGTGGGGGCGTGGGTATTGACACCGATCGATCCACACTTATTTACAGTGACCTGCAGGATTAGAATACACATGTTTTCCAGTCAACAAACCGACATATTGTTGATCTTCTAAAAATCATGTTATCATTATGATGACCAGCATACATGATTCTATGTAATGTGGTTGACATTACGAAATGCGACGGGCCCGATTGTTGAATAATCCCCAACCGCTTTGGAGGAACACCGAAAGCACGTTCAACATCTTACCGTGCACTTTCTTACGCTGTTTAAAGTACGTTGCTTCGGATCAGTTGTAAACCGTGAATTTGGATTTTGACGAAACTTTGCCCAACGTCTGGGTAAATTCCATCAGCCCAAGTAAAACCCTTACGAGTACTGAACTCCGTTTAACCACATACGAAACCACATGGGCTAAGTCCATCTAAAAGGTCGTCAAAATAGAATAAACGGAGAATTATCCTAAAACATTATAATCTATTATTTCGCTTACCCAGACATCCCATAAACGCATGCCAATAACCATAGATCTTACTGCGAAGCTACAAGTCATCAAACATTTAAAGTATGGTATTTTTTATCACCCCTACCGGTATTGACCTTGGCCATGACACGGACAATTTTTCCATTCCAATGCATTACAATCAATACTTTCCAAGCATTCCCACGGAAAACCATGAACATGTTAAGCTTTGTTTGTATTTTTACAACGTCTTCAATGTGTTGGGCTTTCTTAAATACTCGGCATATACAATTCTATGATGCACATATTAAAAGAAAAAATAGAGTATAAAAAAAAATGAAACAAAAAAAACAAATGCATCATCAGTGCAGGATGCTCACCAACATTATTGCAAATATTCATCCAAACGCGTCGGGTTCTTCCGTAATGCCCTTTGGCGTATAGGCAGCTGTGCACATTCATAAAGCACTAATACCATTCCTACCCGTACAATCGAGATCCGAGATTTGAAGAATGAAAAAGTTATGGGATGAACGGATCGCCGGATAACTTGAAATGCCATTGAACAATTTTTAGAAAAAGTTTTACCAGGCTCAAACGAAAATTTCTTCTCCGAAAAATATATAAATGGATACTTACAATGATCAACAAAATATCAGCACGTAGACGTTTTTTTTTCGGCCATCTTCACGGTCCGAAGATCGGTGTACGGTCAAGTCGTTGTTGAGCTACTTGTGTATTAGCCATCGTGATACTCGACAGCGTTTGTTTGTAAAAAAATGCGTCGGTTTCCTTCCGTCCATCGATATCAAAAACGGTTTGATTTTGATTCATTGTGAAAGATTGTAGTGTTTTTTTTTTGTAAATGAATGTTTTTTTGTGAAGACAAATAAATAGATGTATTTTGAATATTTATAATGATTGTGTGAGGGGTATAAAAAAAGAAATATATATATTTTAAATAATCCGTTAGGAAGCTGTTTTGTAAATATTTAATTTTGTTTATATATAATAAAACTAGCCGTTAGGGGGTGTTTGGTAACTTTTTAAAAATAAGAGAGAAAATTAAAACTAGTATATAGCCGTTTAGGGGGGGGTGGGAGGAGGGTAAATAATTTTTTTTTTAAATCCACCCCAACGTGCGTGAGCCGGCCAACGCCGGACCTAACGCCGTTGGGCAACGCCGCCTAGCGGTGTAGTAACGCCGGGCAACGCCGGCCAACGCCGTTGCCGGCGTTACTACACCTAAGCCTCTAAAGACAGGGCCGATGGTGGGGTGATATAGAGATGACCCACATGTGACCTATTAATTTCCTTTAAATCAATGGAACCTGAACTCTTTTATATGCTTTTAAAGTTTCACTTCTTTCTTTATCCACTTGCAACGCGTAAATGATCTTTTCAAGTCAAGTCAATAACATAATCTAGCAGTGGTAATTTCGAGTTTTCGACAAATAATAAAGGGTCAATAATTTGGATTATGTGAGTGCTAAGTATGTGGATAAATGCATCATTGGAGGTACAATATATCGAGTGTGAAAGTGAATGTCGCGGAATGAAGAAACCAGCTTACTCTCCGACTATTTAGCCACATATCTGCACCCATTTGTAAGTATTCTGTTTAAGCATATTTCCGTCGGGTTGATCTTGATGGCTCCCACGTGCCATTCTTCCTCTTTCCCGAGCATAGAAGCGTGCTACAAACATAAAAGAACCGGTTAGAAGAAGCCTCGAGGCCGGAGCCCCGAGACCACCCTCTGACGGTCAAGTCAGTGCTCTATTTAAGAGAGTATGCGTATAATATAGGTGGTATAAATGTAGGTATGATATAATCATGAAGGGATGTGTCTTCCGTTAGGAAAGACATGTGATGAAGGATCCAGGTTGAAAGACCCAACATGTGGGCGTCCCCTCCGGCAGAGGTCAAAAAGTAAAGAGAGAAAGTAGAGAGTGGTCGATGGTGTGTTTTTTACCATCGAGGATGGTTGTATTTATAGTGCCTTAGTTACTGTAGCTGACGTCATCATTGGGGACAAGATCCCGTAATATCGGGGAACATGTCCCTTAAATTCGGGGGTAGTAGGTGCGCATGCGCACATGGCTATTACCTGGTGGTTAATGGGGTGTGCCTTTCATCCGGTTGTCCCCTTCATTCGGGCGTCCCTTCCATCTGGACGTCCCTTCCATCCGGACGTCCCTTCCATCCGGACGTCCCTTCCGTCCGGGCGTCCCTTCCATCCGGACGTGACTTTCATCCATTCATCCACTATAATTCATTCACGACACCAACCTTTCATCCGACAACTAACTTAGCGCGGCCTACCCAACCGTCCATTAGTCGGTGCTCCATTTAGACGGATCGGGTCGTTCAGACTACATACGTTAACATGTCCCCCCCCCGGTATAGTATTGTTGACATATAGTCAATGATGCTATACTTTAACTTGTGTACATCAATATCGTATGAGGGACTTAAGTACCCTTCGGCATGTGCCCTGTCAGATCAGGCCCATCATACCACATACGTCGACATGTCCCCCCAGTATAGTATTGTTGACATATAGTCAATGATGCTATACTTAAGTTGTGCAAATCAATGCCACACAAAGCGCTTGCGCACCGGCCTTCTTACCTAGGCTTCATATCGTGTGTCCGCAATGAATGCTTTTAGAAATAAGTATGGATTTTTGCCCCTCCGACACATAGGTATTGACTACGCCGAGTCACATGATAATTCATCTAACCGGAAACATAACCATCCAGCGTGGTCATTTGACTACGCGGAGTCACATAATCCTTTATCCAGTTGGGGTCACAACCATCCGGAGTAGACATCGACACGTGGTCGCTTTTTGTTTGTCTAGACGGGATGACCATCCGCCGGAGTAGACATCTTTTGGCTTACAACCTTTAGAGGTTTTAATTTGCCTTTCGGTGCCATGCACTTTGGCTGTACTCTTTTGGCCGGCGGTCAGCAAAGAGGTATAATTTCGCCTTTCGGTGCTATGCATGCTGGCTCGTCTCTTTTGGCTCGTCAGCCAAGAGGTGTATTAAGCCTTTGGTTGCTATGTCCCCTATTTATACATCCCTATGGCCGAGATGAGTATATAAAGTCCCATCATGCTAGCACAGCGTCGTCCCTTGACTTTAGTCCTGTGATGGGATAATTAATGCCTTTCGGTGCTATGCACTCTGGCTCATCCCTTTGACTTGTAGTCTGTGGGGAATATTAGGCCTACGCGCTAATGCACAACTGTCTTATATCCCGCGATTAGTTAACATCGTTCGAGGCATCCCTGATGGCTTGGCATCGTCTAGAGGTAAAATGTAGCGCGTTCATGATGCTTTGATCTCCATTGAGTTATCATCCCATATAGTTAGTCCTGCATAATAAATTACGAAAGCTTTTTGCTTTCTCTCGTTAAATACGAAAAATGTCACCTGTTTAATGCGACACAACCAATGGAGATATCACACCACTATAGTCCCCTCAGTTTAACGATGCTAAATTTTAGTATCGTTGAACTTAGATGCAAAAATATTTTATCACATGGCCCACTAATAATAACAGCGTTACTCATGTTCGTTGAATATCAAGCATGTAGTTTTTACCTGTAAGGACGATATTGCTGATAGATATCGATGTTTTATTCACATTGTTCTATGTGAGTGTAGTGAGTTTGTGTCCCTTATTATTGTTATTATTATTATTTAGTTCCAACCACAATATGAATGAGTCTTAAAATATACTATTATATTTTGATAACCACACAACTATTTATAGAATGCCAGCAATATTAAATAGCTTTAGCCATCTCAACAAATTAAATGAAACATTCCCACCCGACGCTTATATCTTAAAATAAAGTTTAAGGCCATGACTCATGACCTCAGGTGGCTAAACTTTTGCCGCTCAACAAGTTTGTAAAAAATTTAAGTCTAGATAAAACATACAAAATTTACTTGTCTTTGCCATCAAAGTTGATTGAATTTATGCATATAAAATATAAGCTATTGGCTTACAGCTGCAAGGGTGAGAGTTAAGGATTTTATGATATGGCTAATGAATGGACACGTATCACAGTGATGCACTTCAGGAATTAAAACAAGCACATGCATTCCTAGAAAGTGAAATACACATAACTCCTTCAAGCCTCTCCCAAATAGGGATACATTTTCATACTTAGCAGTCATGATCTTTCATCTAAAACCGCTAACTTCTAGCGTTACAGTCAAATATTGCTGTCATAATGTTAACTCTACGCTTCAAAGAAAAATGCCGCTCAAACATGTTTAACAAATACATCTTACCCCCTGCAAGCTTCCTCCACGGAACACTAGAGGTCGAACGAACCAACGTCAGTTCCCTGGCACAAACCCCTTAGTTGCATCACGCGGCTTGTCCGATATACTGGAAACGTTACGACAACATTGCTCCTTTTTCGATCTAATGGATTCGAAAGATCTCCACACCTGATCTCTAGGCTTCAATGTGTTGCCCACCGTTATATCCTCCCTCTTCTATGTGTCCATTCTTTTTTTTTTTCGATGTTTCCCGTCTAATCTTTCTCGTAATATTCTCTATGTGTCGTACATAGGATTTTGATGATCTTTGTATTCGAAGAATATGATGTTCTTTGAATCAACCATTGTAACCGAAGCCAAAAATATGGTGGACCGATAGTATATGAGGGTTTACATTGAAGGTATAGTATAACAGACTCGTACAACAGATTTTTGAAGATCGATTGGGACTCAGACCGGAGCGAACTAAAATATGGACGTTAAGACTAGTCCTTATCGGGAATAGGTTTAATGCATACAAATTCATCCGGGTGGATCTTCGTCTTTGCCGGGGGTGGATCTTCGTCTTTGCCGGAGGTGGATTGTATGTCAATCCGGCTGTCCCGTTCGTCATTCGGAATTAAGATTTTAAGATATTGATCAATGACCAAGTAATGAAGGTCTTTGATGACTCAACGTCGGAGGGTAAGGTACCATCAAAAGTCCTTCGATCAAAAAATGGAATCCAGAAGACAGACCAAAAGAAAACCGAAGGTCACGGTGACTCGGCATGCATGGTTCGCTCGATGGCATGTTAAGGTGATTGTATAATGTCTTCGATTTTGAGGTCGTTAGGGATGAAAATTAATATTAGCCGGAGGTTTAGCTTCACATGAACAAGATGAGTTAGTCACAAGAAGGTCCAGAGTATCCACTGGTAAAGGATTGATACATGCCTTTTTCTGAATGTTACGATTCATTGGTTAAGATGCCATTAACACATTTGCAATTTTTATAAACTTTATCATTTTTTGAAAGTATGTTTAAGAGGTCATGCTTCGACGTGCTTACTTTGCGTTTTATGATTATACCATAGATCTCAGCTCGTTGGGTGCTCCGTGATCCGGTTGTAACAATGGCGTGATGGAGCAAAAATGATGAATGACGAAGGTCGTGGATTTCGAAAGTCGAGGATACCGGACGGGTTTTAACTATACCAAATGTCGCAAGAATTTCCGTAGAAGGTTGTCATATGAAATTTTAAAGTTTCCAATTGACATTTGTCAATTGTTGTGATCGAGGGCAAAGATAAGGATCGAAGGGTTGGAAAATTCAGCAGGTTTAAAGTTCGACTAGTAGGGTTTTATGACCGTACGATTGTATTTTAAAGTACAAAAGGAGGTCAAGTGACCGAGAGGACAAAAACTTGACGATCAAAAACCGAAAGCATAAAGCATCAAAGTCTTTCATGGACCATATATCTGAGTTGCATGAAAGTATCCTGCGAAGTAGGGCACTTAAAAGGAGTCCGAAGGTCGTATATATCAAGCTTAATAATATGAGAGGTGAACACCATATTGGTTCAGAGGTCACGCTTCGACGACCGTTAGTGTTTATTCGCACTTCACAATTATTCCATAAATCCCGCTTACCAGGAGTTCCTTGACCTGACGGTAAGCACGGCATGACGGAACAAAAATGGTGGAGAACCTCTACAACTGTCATATAAGTGGAGCAAAACGATGGAGCAGAAGGATGATGATGGTCATGACATACGGAAGGGCCGGAGACCCTGGAGACATGGCAATTGACTACCAGAAGGCATTGCATGGACTCATGGCAATGGAAAGACACAACATTGAATTACCGGAAGGCATGGTATTGACTACTAGAAAGGCATGGCAATGAATTGCCGAGAGGCATGGTGTTGGACTACCGATGTGTATGTTTGAGGTTGGGGAGCAGGGCATTACACCGAAGGTCATATATGTCGATGGTAGGACTTTGCCGGACAGGACCTGGAGGATAGTAAAACTTATGAGTCTAAAAAATAAACAATTTATACTCCTTGTTTGAAAGCTGGAGTTGGTAAGATAGTAGAGGTTAGAAGACCAAGTCCTAACCGGAGAGCCCTCATCAAACTCAATCATGGACCTATCACCTATGTATTTAGTTCGTAATCGAACTAGCAAGTGTGTTTTCAAGGCTTGTTATTGGTGCCAAAAATTTTAATGCTCAAAGGGTCGTTCGCATGGACGAAATTCGAGATAAGTAAAAGTGAAAGTGACCGAAAATTGGAATTTAATGATTAATGGTGGATCAACCGAAAGACCACATGTGTGTCTTTTAGACCGGCAGGATGGGTGTTGCTGGTGACACCAACAGAGTCGACTCTTTCTCTTATCGAAGCAGAATTCAAAATTCAAACCTATCAGAGAAGTAACCAATGCACAGCGACCAAACATGTCGAAGCACCACCCTATGATGCCGAAGGACAGTCGCAAGGATCAATGCTTGCTTGAATAGCAATCAAGGGCATTTGTAAAAAGGTATCGTGTAGTAGATTGAAAACGTGTCACGTCAAATCCCATCGCGCCTTTTAGAGATGAAGACAAAGTGGGCATCCCCTCGGTCTATGAAAGAGCACAAGTTGGTGTCTGATGATTCGTCACGTGAAGGAAAATATATATTTATTTATTTTGCATGTCTTGCACAGTACGTTCATTCATGTACAATAAAAGAAAACGAAGTTGCCGGCTACGTTATCGCCCCTTCTTTTGTCCCGCTCGGTCGATAACACACTATTTTATGTTCAAGACTCATTAATGGTGGACCCGTAACAAATAAGCGACAACCAGTGGAGAAACGACGTAAACGAATAAACCTAGACGAAGCGCACGTAGCTAAATGATCTCTCGGCTACATTAATAAAGTGTATGTTGAACGTCTCTTGCATTTTTGGAACAGGGGTGAAACTTCTTGAAAATTAAATGAATGATCATTCAAACTAAATAATGAGAACCAAGTGTCCCTTTTGTGGATCTTTACTCTTATACGTGGTAATTTATAATAGGGTGATTATAGTATGCAATATCTGACAAAGAATAAAGATTTAATCATAGGAACTAAACCGTTACTTTCCTTCGGTCTTGGACCAGACTTACCAATTTGCGATTAGTATGCATGATATTGAAGGAAATCATACCTGACCATCACAAGGAAGATGGTGAATGGACGGAGGGCATCATGCCGAAGAGAAAATGAAGGGTATTATACCGGAGGATACAAGTGATACAATGATCCTATAGATACCCGGTCCCCTAACGAAAGGCTCGTTTCCGAACGGATGATGTAATGCCCAACGAGGTACCTAATACAATCCAAAGGGTATGATGCCGAAGGAACCATTTCGAACGGCCGCACGTGTGGCCCTCCATGCACAATACCGAAGGAAGCGTGCCGAACATCATACACATGACCCTCCGCACAATACCGAAAGGCATGATTCCGAAGGGAGCATGCCGGACGGAAAACGGAGGTCTTAGAAAAGTCGAATAGAAAAAGAGACCCATCATTCTTAGCTTTGGTAGATTAAATAACAGGTCCCACGGATGGTGCTAGTTTGTTTAAGCATATTTTCGTCGGGTTGACCTTGATGGCTCCCACGTGTCATTCTTCCTCTTTCTCGAGCATAGAAGCGTGCTACAAATATAAAAGAACCGG
Source organism: Tanacetum coccineum (assembly GCA_026074375.1). Taxonomy (NCBI): domain Eukaryota; kingdom Viridiplantae; phylum Streptophyta; class Magnoliopsida; order Asterales; family Asteraceae; genus Tanacetum; species Tanacetum coccineum. The sequence goes on along the minus strand of BQNB010042900.1, from coordinate 16,608 downwards.
TTAGAAGAAGCCTCAAGGCCGGAGCCCCGAGACCACCCTCCGACGGTCAAGTCAGTGCTCTATTTAAGAGAGTATGCATATAATATAGGTGGTATAAATGTAGGTATGATATAATCATAAAGGGATGTGTCTTCCGTTAGGAAGGACATGTGATGAAGGATCTAGGATGAAGGACCCAACATGTGGGCGTCCCCTCCGGCAGAGGAGATAAAGTAGAGAGAGAAAGTAGAGAGTGGTAGATGGTGTGTGTTTTTTACCACCAAGGATGGTTGTATTTATAGTGCCTAAGTTACTGTAGTTGACGTCATCGTTGGGGACAAGATTCCGTAATATCAGAAAACATGTCCCTTAAATTCGGGGGTAGTAGGTGTGCATGTGCACATGGCTATTACATGGTGGTTAATGGGGTGTGTCTTTCATTCAGACGTCCCCTTCATCCGGGCGTACCTTCCGTTCGGACGTCCCTTCCGTTCGGACATTTCATTCACACTTTTCATCCGACAACTAACTTAGAGCGGCCTACCTAGCCGTCCATTAGTCGGTGCTCCATTTAGACGGATCGGGTCGTTCAGACCACATACGTCAACATTCTCTCTAAAACTTTCTTCCCCGTAGAACAAAACTATCTAAATGACAAAAATACCCTTGACGGACTAAATTAAACCTAATGTACACGCAAAGGGAAACTTGTAAACGATTAACCTTCTTCCCAAAACTAACCTAAATTACACACGGACATGATTATAAACAGAATATTTGCTTATATGACAAAACTAGCCTCGACCTCAAAGTTACCGCAACTTACACAAATCTATGAATATAGAGCTACCTCTCCCTTTTGCTTAGAATCGAGAGCATAATTAGATTAATTATAAACACACGCAAAAATATGTTATAATTTTTCCCACTTTTTCGCTCTCCAAACTCGAGAAAAATAATGTTGGTAAAACACAAACCTCAAGAATACTAGTGTGAGTACAATTAGAAAGAAAAACATAAATGAAAGTGTAAATCATTATCTTCAAAGAAATAAAGATGAAGTAGACACACAAAAAATTACCCATAATTTGGCATAAGTGGCGACATGCAACGTGACAAGAAAGAGTTGGTTCGACCTTTCATGTCAAATCCAAACGTTGCCATATATGAAACAATTTAAAGAAAATATGACTATGCATCTAAATTGTTACTTTTAAACACATTAAAAGTTTGCTCATCCACCGATGTGGGAAAAACTCAACCCACTTCGAACACTTCTTTTTGATCAATCACTATCGAATTAACTGCTTGCTTGGTCAGGTGGACTAATCAGGTAACGTTTCTTCGAGTAAGAATCTGAATGACTAAAGGGATTCATATGACCACAATGTTTGAAGATATTGACCTACTTTTCTTAATTTTAATTTAAGAACATAGTCCAAAACATTCAACTACTTACCATATATTGATTGTGGTATCTAGATACAAATGAAGTATTGAAATCAACATATGCCATTGTCTTAAGCTTAGTTTAGTTGTACGGAGGCCACCCGGTCAGTTCCTTTCTATACAAATTGGGCAGTTTTTGGTCGTTGATGAACCTGGAAATTTCTTGCATGTTTGTCAAATCCACATTGCGGAAGGTTAATATCTTTTGGTCAAGGATCGTCCAAGAGACTTGTCTAAATCGTCACACTTGTCTCGAATCTGGATTGAGGATTGGCTCGTCAATCTTGAAACACTGGAAAAAAGTCGTTCAACATGGTAACTTTAATATATGTATCTAACTTTACGTTAATCTTTAGATGACATCAACTACAGCCATGGGGTTATGTTTCGTGGGAGACATGTGTTAATGATATGATTATATTCAAGTTTAAGAGGGGGGAATTACTTGAACGTTACAAAGAAAAAAATGAACAATAATGTAAATCATAATCTTCAAAGAAATAAAGATCGAGTAGCCAAAAAAAACTCACACATAATATGGCATAAACGACAATTTGTAAGTCGCAATTTTCAAGGAAATATAACTACATGTCTATATTCTTAATTTAAAACACATTAAAAAGTTTGCTTATCTACCAATGTGGGACAAACTCGACACTTCTTTTGAGACTCCATATTGCATTTACACTAACTTCATTTGCACAATAATCTTTCAAATTTTCTGTATACATAATTTGGACGTTACCGTAGAAGATTCATTGGCAAATTAGCTCTAGCAAACACATCACAAATGGTTAACATTAGAAGATAGAAAGATCCATGCTACACGACTGTGAAATAATACGTGCTACACGAGTATAATTACAAAGAAAAACGTAATTCAAAATTTAAATCATTATCTTCAAAGAAAAAAAGATGAAACAAAAATACAAAAAATCACCAATAATGTGGCATAAACACAAACATTTAAAATTCTTCAAGGTATTTAATATTTGATTCTTGATCGATCATTCACTCTCGTCCCAAACTTCTTGCTTGGTCACGTGGACTAATCGCATAACTTTCCTTACATTAAGAATTTAAATGAACTAAACGGGATCATATGACCACAATTTTTCAAGATATGGACCAGAATACGTTAGTTTGATTAAAAGAAACATCATCAAAAACAAACGACTACTCACGGTTTGATATATTATACGAACGAAATATTGAAATCCATTTATGATATCTTGATCTTGGTTTAGTTGTATATCTTATTATTCAAAATGGAGGTATTTTAGTCATTTCAGGTCGACCAGGGACCAAAAGTGGAACCAAACATTTAAAATACGGACTATTTTTGTAATTTTAAAATTCGACGGATCAAATCTGCAATTTGACCAAACCACAAGGACCATTTTAGCAATTTTTGAAATTCCGTATGCATAACTTGGACGTTACCTTTGAAGATTAATGGGCAAATTAGCTCTAGCAAACACCACGACGCGCATCACAAATGGCTACCGATGCGGGACAAACTCAACATTTCATTTGGAGACTCGAAATTGCATTTGCACTAGCTTCATTTGAACAGTAATCTTTTAAAATTTCCCTATACATAACTTGGACGAAACCTTTGAAGATTCATTGGCAAATTAGCCTAGTAAACACCGCGACGCGCATCACACATGTTTAAACGGGATCATATGACCACATTGTTTCAAGATATGGACCGGTATATGTTAATTTGATTAAAATAAACATCGTCCAAAACAAACAACTACTCACCGAAGATATGAAACAGCTATACACCTCACAGGAAGCTTCAACAAACTCAATACTGAACTCATATTATTGCCACAGATACCTAACATACAGATATTTGAACAAACGAACACAAAAAAATAACGCTTACAGCCAAAAGCATAACGCTATATAATCACTACTAGGTCTTAACATATACAAGCTGCAACACGAAGTTACTTTTGAATGATATCCAAGGGCATGTTGTTCAATAAGAGAGGTTAGTAGAAGCATATAATGATTTATTTTCCACTCTAATCAAATTGTGTATGTGAATTTATCGAGGGTTAAAAGGCTACTCTTACTTGTATGCTTATTTAAGGAATCTTTTATTGCATTTCATATTATAGTTGTGGTTTTGCTTTAGTCTAGTGTCACTTTTCTCAATAGGTATGCGTATTTTGGTACTACGAATTTGCCAATTCCGTTAGACTCGTTAATAATATAATGAAGGTCAGTGCTAAAGTTTTGATTGGATGGAGTAAGTTAGTGGGTCGGTTGGTGATATTAGATATGGTTAACATGCGACTGTGATGACCATCATTATTATGCTTTTTGTTTGGAAGAGTAGGTTTTGTTTGTTATTTTTGAATTGTTAATACTTAATACGTTGAGTTCAATATATGTAATTATTATTTTTTTAATTTCGGTTTTCGATTCAGTTCGGTTTTCGGGTTGACCCCAAAAAGAATTTCGGTTTTCGGTTCGGTTTTCAGGTTGACCCCAAAAAGAATTTCGGTTTTCGGTTCGGTTCGGTTGAAATCTAGTTCGATTTTCAGGTTGACCCAAAAAAAAAATAACCGAACAACCCGATAACCGAACCGATCAACACCCCTACCTTGAAGGAACTTTTTTTAAGTGTCTACAAATAATAATGTTTGAATGGATTTGCCAACTAAAGGGGTGAGCAGAAAAATCCGAATAAACCGAAAACCGAAACCGAACCGAGCCGAAAATAACCGAACCGAATTTGTCAAAATCGAACCGAACCGAACTACGAATTCGGTTATCGGGTTGGATATGGGTTTGGCAGTCTGAACCGAGAACCGAACCGAAGGCTGAATTTATACAAATATATATATTTTTTTATATATTTATATATATAAAAAGATCAATAAAATTTTATCCTAATATGAAAAAACACCTTTTATTTTTGAAATAATCTTTTTTACTAAATATCTATGTATTTTTTTTTTCTTTTTTTAAAAATAAATAGTGTAATTCGGGTTATTCGGGTCAACCTAAAAACCAAACCAAATTCAAATTCGGTTTTCGGTTCGGTTCTCGATTTTTTCGGTTTATTCGGTTCGGTTGGGTTGAAATCTAGTTCTGATCTGTTCGGTTTCCAAGTTGACAAAAAAAAAAAATAACCGAACTAACCGAATAACCTGATAACCGAACCGATCAACAACCATAGCCAACTTAGTTTATGGCTCATTTTAGCCACCACTTTTGGGCTTTGTAGTTTGTGATAAATCAGCTTATGTGACATCAAGATCATGTTTTAGCTCAATAGCTATAAGTTCATATTATATTATATATATTATCATTTGAGATCCGTTGAATTACTATTCATTTCAAGCACTGTAGCTACAATGCTACAGTGTTGGGCAAAAAAGAAGCCTAAAAAATTGGGCCGGCCCAATTAGTTAAAAAAGAAGGAAAAAAATGTTACAAAAGTACCGACGCATTCAGATAAAAAAATACCCGCGGTAACATTTCCGAATTGACTTAAACAGTGTCATTTTACACCATGAGACCAAAAAAATAAATTCGCAAAAAAAATAAAAAATAATAAAAAAATAAAATTTTAACGCCACGCAACAACGCTTAAGACCATAAAAAAAACTACTAAACACGATACTGAAAAAGTAAACCCGAACTATTAAATATGAGACCGACAAAATAAACTCGCACAAAATTAAAGGAAAAAAAAAGAATTAATGACACGCAACAACGCGCGAAAAATTAACGCCCGCAGCAACGCGCGGATATCTTTGCTTGTTCGGATCAAAGCCCCATATGAAAATTATGTCAAATGGGTATTTGGATCTAGGTTTTTAGAAGACATATCGATGGTGCAGGTGGGAATACAACTATATGTCTAGATTCTTAATTTTAAATACATTAAAAGTTTGCTCATACACCAATGCGGCACAAACTCAACACTTCTTTTAGAGACTCCATATTGCATTTACACTAACTTCATTTGCACAGTAATTTTTTAAATTTTCTGTATACATAATTTGGACGTTATCTTTGAAGTATCATTGGAAAATTAGCTTAGCAAACACCACAACGCGCATCACAAATGGTTAACATTAGAAGATAGAAAGATCCATGACTCAAAGATGCACGATATAACTCTTTAGAAAGAATACCAGAATGCAAATTGCATGGTTCAAAGACGTTTCAAACAAAGTACATACCATCTATCATGTTACAGATATGATTTAACCAAAACTCAACCTGATCGTATTTCTGTATCTAATTTTAAGAAACAAGCTCCCAAGTGGCCGAGTCCCATTTTAAGAAACAAAACATAGCTTTCTGGTATGGTTCACAAAACATAGCTTTCTGGTATGGTTCATACTTTTAAAGCAGCTTTCTGGTATGGTTCACAAAACATAGCTTTCTGGTATGGTTGTATCCAAAACAATGTTTTAGGCTTTTAGCACATTCATACTTTTAAAGCAGCTTTGTGAACCATTGTTTTTTTATGGATCTGATGGAAACTTTTCTCGACAAGATCCAGAAGCTTCTCTAAGTTAGTTGCCCATGAATCTAGTATGTCGTTGCTGACTTGAAATAGACAACACCCACTGATCTCTCTACGTTTTGGATACAACCATACCAGAAAGCTATTTTTCGGCTTCCTGAAATACAAAAATATAATAAGAGTTTCAAAGGGTGTTTGGATTTGGGTTTTGTAACTGAAGGCCTGAAGTGCAATGATCATTTTCTATTGTTTGGAAAGACTGATTCTGCTTTTTATTAAAATTGACACAGGGTTGAAGGAAATCGACTAGTTACATAAGCTGCAATCTTTCAGGTTGGGTAAAGAATCGCACAAAAGGAGTGGTAAGATGAACGGGTCAAACAGATTGAATAAAGAGTTCAAACGCGCAGGGAAAAGTTTGGCTGACCCGCTAACACTTTTTTGTTTTTAGTCCATTTGTTTTAAATAAATACCTAACTTGCTAAAAATGATATGTGCAACATGGTGGCTTTTATGTATGTTTCAGAGTTTACATAAAGTTTAGATGGCACCAACTATATTGCCCATTGAATAGACGACGAAATTATTTGTGTTACAAAAGATCAATTACAAAGAAAAACGTAAACGAGAATGTAAATCATAATCTTCAAAGAAATAAAGAGGTGTTGGATAACAAAAAAAAAATCACCCATAATGTGGTAGAAACGATCCATTGCCAATTTACTGGATTATCTTCCAGAGAAAGGGAATGATTCATTTATGCAACATTATAAAGGCAATATGGCTAAAGGTTTACACTCTTATCTATACACACATCAAAAGTTTTACCATACATCCATGTGGGACAAACTCCACCCACTTTCTTTCATTAACTTTCATCTCCACACACTTTTTTGGAGACTTAATATTGCATTTACACTAGCTCTATTTTTGACAAGTAATACATATCTTTACGAAGCTCTCTTCGAGATGCATGTATTTAACCCAATAAAATGTTGTCAATATAGATCAAGCAATTTCATAATTTTACGTGTTCATAGTTAGTGAAAATTATTATGAATCGACCCACCCATGAGTAAATGGGCCAAAATTGTTATACTGTATTATTCTTTTATGTTAACTGTGTGGTTCTTAATATATGATAATTTTTATCTTGTTTATAGACTGTGGCATCAGTCAAAGGTCACCTTGACTACTCGATCATTTGCTTCTACATGGCATCCAGACAGAAGATTATTTGCTACAGGCAACCAAGACAAAACCTGCAGTGTGTGGGACCTACGAAAACTTTCTAACCCAATTTCAATTCTCAAAAGAAATATGGGCGCAGTCCGGTCAGTTCGTTTCTTTTCAAATGGGCAGTTTTTGGTGGTTGCTGAACCTGCAGATTTCGGGCATGTCTACGAAACCAACAAAAACTATGAAAAGAGGCAAGAAATTGATTTCTTTGGTGAAATATCGGGAGTGTCACTTAGCCCAGATGATGAAACCCTTTATGTTGGAGTGTGGGACCGAACTTATGCGAGTTTGTTACAGTATAACAGACGTCATAAGTATGGGTACCTTGATGCCTTTGTATAGTGTCTAATAGTCGTTACCTAAAAATAAGGTTGTTTTTTTTTTCCTTTCTGAAACGAGTTTCTTTTGTTAACGTGTTCTTGATTTTGCTCTAGTTTTGGCAATTGGAGTATATGATGAATTGAGACATGGGGTGTTATGTAAAACTTTGTTAAGAAAATGTATAGTAGTCATCTTTGATAGTATGTGTTGGCCAGTTGTTCAAATTCAAATTTTCGAATTGTCCTGTTTCAAATCCACATTGGTGAAAGCCAATATCTTTTAGTCTCGAATCAGGGTTAAGTTTCTTCCGAGACATGCGTTTCATTGTTTTAATGCTTCAATATAACATAGTTTAAAATGAGAAAAATTCATCTCTACTATATTATGGAGATTTGTTTGAAAGATTGAACACTAGTGTCTTAAAATTTTCGTATACATAACATGGATGTTACCAATGGGTGGAGGCGAGGTGGGGACATTCCTTAGCAAAAATATTTGTAACGTAAATTCACTAAAATTTATAGCTATTTTTGTAATTTGACCTTCTAGCATGAAAATTTGTGTTCTAGTTTTAGAAATTATCAAAGTTTGGCCCATTGATGCATTACAAATCCTTGCTACATGACTGTGAAATAATGAGGGGAAAATTACTTGAACATTACAAAGAAAAACATGAACAATAATGTGAATCATAATCTTCAAAGAAACAAAGATCGAGTAGCCAAAAAAACTCACCCATAATATGGCATAAACGACAATTTGACACTCTGCAAGACACTGAATTTGTCATTTGTGAAACATTTTAAAGGAAATATGAATATATGTCTATATTCTTAATTTTAAACACATTAAAAGTTTGCTCATCTACCAATGTGGGACAAACTCGACACTTCTTTTGGAGACTCCATATTGCATTTACACTAACTTCATTTGGACGTTACTTTTGAAGATTCATTGGCAAATTGGCTCTCGCAAACACCACGCCGAGCATCACAAATGGTTAACATTAGAAGATAGAAAGATCCATGCTACACGACTGTGAAATAATACGCACTACACGAGTACAATTACAAAGAAAAACATAAAATGTAAACCATTATCTTCAAAGAAATAATGATGAATTAGATATAAAAAAAAAAAAGTAATCACCCATAATATGACATAAGGATTTCGAATCCAATCTTCCAATTGAGTTGCATCTTTCGCATTTGTGAAACATTTTACAGAAAACATGCAATTATATCTAAATCGTTAGTTTTAAACACACTAAAAGTTTGCTCATCCACCGATGTGGGACAAACGCAACACTTTTTTGGAGACTCCATATTGCACTTAAATCTTTTTTGTTCAATCACTATCGTATTAACATTTCATCGATTAAGAATTTGAATGAACTAAAGGGGTTCATATGACCACAATGTTTCAAGATAGTGACCAAATTTTCGTAATTTAAATTTAAGAAACATCGTCCAAAACAACCAACTACTTATCATATATCGATTGTGGTATCTAGATACAAATCAAGTATTGAAATCAATGTATGCCATTGTCTTGAGCTTAGTTTAGTTGTATGGGGGTAGTCCGGTCAGTTCGTTTCTCTTCAAATGGGCAGTTTTTGGTGGTTGCTGAACATGAAGATATCGTGTATGTTTATGAGACCAACAAAAGTTATGAGACGAGGCAAGAAATTGATATCGGTGGTGAAATATTGACAGAATATGAAACATTTTATGTTGGAGTGTGGACCGAACTTATGCAAGTTTGTAACAGTATAAAAAAGGGAATAGGTACGGGTACCTTGATCCCTTTGTGTTGTGTCTGTCTAGTTGTCGTTACCTAAAAATAAAGTTTGTCTGAAATGAGTTTGTTTGGTTAACGTGTTTTTTCTTATTTTGCTATAGTTTTGGTGTATGTGAATATGTGATGGACAGTTCAAATTCAAGTTTTGGAATTGTGTTGGCCGTCTTGTAATATCTTTTAGTCAAGGATCATTAGTCTTGAATCTGGTTTGAGGATCATTAGTCAAGGAGACTCCATATTGCATTTAATTTACACTAGCTCCAATTCTAATGGGTGTTTGGCTAAGATTATAGGATGGGCTTATGAGCTTATTAGCTTATATGTATTAAATAAGCTCAGACTAAGTGTTTGGCTAAGCTTATATGAGTGGGCTTATGAGCTTATATAAAGGGGTTTTGAAAAGCCACAAATGTGTGGCTTCTTTAAATGAGGTTGGGCTTATATAACATGTTGCATTATGAATTACAAATTTACCCTCATTTATATTTGATCTAACATTAATATTTTTTAACTCATGTCTCTTATAGTTATTTATCACTCTAAACTGAACCAAACATTTAAAGTTATCAAATTATTGAATATAAGCTAATCCAAACACTCGACATGAGCTTATGAGCTTACGATATCATAAGCCGCTTATATAATATAAGCATAAATATAACTCATAAGCTTAGCCAAACACCCCCTAATTCTGACATGTAATATGTCTTTATGAAGCTCTCTCGAGGAGAATATAACCCAATAATATGTCATCAATATAAATCACACAAGTTTGTAACTGTATGTGTTCAAAGTTGGTGAAAACTACAGAACCTAAAAATTAGGGTTCATCTTATGTTGACCTTTGGCTTTATAAAGACCCTAAATCATTTAGTATTTGCTTCTTGGTCGATCTTTTACTCTCGTACCAAACTGCTTGCTTGGTCACGTGAACTAATCACGTAACTTTCCCTCCATTAAATTTAATTGAACTAAACGGGGTCATATGATCACATTGTTTCAAGATATGGACCAGAATCTATTAATTTTGTTAATTTGGTTCTTAATATATCTACTGTAATTATTTTAATCTTGTTTACAGACTCTGGCGTCAGTCAAAGGTCACCTTTACTACTCGATCATTTGCTTCTCCATGACATCCAGACGGACGAGTATTTCCTACAAGGAACCAAGACCAAACCTGCAGAGTGTGGGACCTACAAAACCTTTCTAACCCGGTTTCAATTCTCAAAGGAAATATCGACACAGTCTCGTCAGTTCTTCGGTGAAATATCAGGAGTGTCACTAAGCCCAGATGATGAAACCCTTTATGTTGGAGTGTTGGACCGAACTTATGCGAGTTTGTTACAGTATAACAGACGTCATAAGTATGGGTACCTTGATGCCTTTGTATAGTGTCTAATAGTCGTTACCTAAAAATAAGGTGGTTTTTCGCACTCCTTCCCCCATTCGTTATGTAAATTTCTTAACCGATCAAGTTCCTCAAGTTTTTCAAAATCCACCTAACATTGAACCTCACCTTGAACCATTTTACACTCGCCAAACCGAAATCATCAACCGTCAAGTCCAATTACGAGATGAAAACCGTGGTGGAGTAAGGTCAATCGGAAAGAGTCTCAGAACGTTGTGGAGGAACATGAAGAAGTGAGATATGAGGGAATTGCTTTAAGACATTATTGGAATCATTACTTACTAAATTACTATGCTTAGACAATTTGAACTTATGCTACTTGGTAGATTGCTTGGCACGGGCAATATTGCTTGCCTAGGATGATCGTTCAATTTCATCATCCTAAATCCTTGTTTGAAATATTTCTTGATACACTCTAGTCATTTTTATGACACTATGCATGTCTATGAATATGTCGCTTGCCTATATACATGCTCCTTTGATTTAGCTTAGGATACTTGGTTTTGATAGATGATTCATAATGAATTTGGCTTGATTAAATTTTTAGAAATATGTTAATCTAAGCATTTTAGAAATTTCTGGAAAAATATTTCCACTCTCCAGAAAACGGCCCCCTTAAACACTGGGCGGCCCCCTTATATATAAGGGACCGCCGTGTAATTAAGGGACCGCCACCAGGGTCACGGATTTCTGCTATGACTCTCTAAATTTCTGTGCAAGTTGACCACTATCCCATCTAGGCTTAGCTGATTTCTCCTTTTTGATAAACACATTTTGGAATCCTAATACTCAAACCCCATGCTTTACTACTTCAACCTATCTCTTCCACTTTAAATTATGAACAATTTTCATCACCTCATTCATCTTCTTCACTTCACTCTACCATGAATTCCACCAATGCCTCCTCATCCAATCCTTCCAAGAAAATCAAACTCACCATAATCCCTCCTAGACAATTATTTGTCAACATCTCTAGTGATGAAGAAGTGACCACTACACCTTCTCCCACCACCACTTCTTCTCCAAGTGCTCCTAATGCACCATCAAAAACCACATCAACAAAAGAAACCACCTCAAGTCATGAAAACACTTCATCCTCCTTTCAATCTAAGCTACAAATATCACCAACTCCTACAAATGAACCAACCTCTCCTCAAACTCAAAATCCTTTTCTACAAAACCTAATGGATGTTCCTCCAAGGCCATCTAATCCTCAACCTCTCCAAAGCATCCCTTCATTGGATATCACCCTCTCACTGTCACCAATCACACCTCTTGAAAATCCCCCAAGTCCACTATCACCACCATCACCTCAACCTCCTATCATGGGACATCCATTTTACTACAACTATCATGACTATCATGGATTAACTTGTGTTTGTTGTTTCCATAACCGTAACCTTCACTTGAATCTTCGAGATGAAATGAACATTATGTTTGCTCATCTCGAGTACCTTATAACCACCGCATTTTCAACCCATTTTTCACCTCCACCATAAACCCTTTCTAAAATGGTTAAATAATGGGTAGTAGAAAGACATTTTAGTTAAAAGTCATGTCTATGAATCATGAATCTTCTAGGATTAATGTTTTAGTTCATGTTCACCTATGCTCTAATTATCTTATCTTATGTTAGGTTATGTTTATTTTGTGATGTATTTTTTTGTATGCTTGTAGTCTTATATATAGTCCTTGTGACCATATATGACTTATCTATGCATTTCAATTAACTTTATTTATGTTTCAAAATGTGTGGATTGAATCTTTAAGATATTTGTCATGCTATGCTTGTTTGCACTTGTACCTCTAATCTTGTTTTGTAGCAAATAAATTATCTTAAGATCGATACTTGGCTGCCCCCGAGCACGGGGGAGCTTTACATAAAAGGGGGAGGTCTTGTATCGTCGATTTCTTTCTCTCTACTAAACTCGACGATCAACCTTTTTGGATTCGACAAAAAGGGGGAGAAGTAGAATTATACTCATCAATAATTTATAAACCTTTAAATTTTATACTAAATGAGTTTATATTTTGTCATCATCAAAAAGGGGGAGATTGTTAATACAAATAATGTCCAAAAACGTTATTTATATTTTTCGACCTCTCAATGTTTTGATAATAACAAAATGTGAAAACATTTACGATAAAATTAAACGTTTATAAATTACTAATCATAAAATTCTATTTCTAGGATTAATCACTTAAGGTATGGATAAACAAATCATTAAACATTTTTCTTAAATCTTATACTTCCACAAAAATGTTTTTATAAAAATATAAAAACAAATTATTTATTCATTAAAAGAAATGTTTTATTAAAAACATAAAATTTGAATTTCAAATTTTCCCCCCAAAATGGAAGGTTCCATAACAGATACAACCTTCACCACAAAAAGACAAAAAATGGAGCGGAGTCTAGCGGCGGCCCCCTTATAGGGTTGGTGGCCCCCTTATATATAAGGGACTGTCGGGACCGCCACCAGCAACGGTCATTTTTTGTCCCCTATAAATACTGGGCCACCCCATTTCAAAAATAGACTTCCTCTTGCCAAAAATTCTATCAGATCTAGTTTTCTCTCTTTTTCCTTTCTTTCTAAAACACATATCTTGATCACTAACATTCCTTGATTTTGTTTCAAGTGATTAATTCTTTCTTCCTCCCTTCTTCACCTTCTAATCAAGTGCAAGAGAAGAACAATCGTATTCTTCTACATACGAATTGTTATCAAGTGATCTCTCTCTCTTTTCTTCTTCAAGATTACAAACATTCATTACATTTGTTTTGTGTCATTGTATAAATTGGATCGCGTGTAGATCCAAGTGTGTATATTGTATATTGGTGTGATTTGGATTGTGTGTCAATCCAAGAGTGTATATCTTGTGAGTGTGTGAAGACTTAGTGAAGTCTTAGATTGGTTCTAGCTAAGATTAGGACTCGACATCTAGCTTAGTGTCAGAAAAGTAAGTAAGCGACGTGTAAACGGTTTTCTCCGCCTAAAGGGAGCTTGTTGACATAGTGAAATCTCGAGTGGAGTACTCGGGGAGTGGAGTAGGAACGAAGAGGTGCTTCGTTGCCGAACCACTATAAATCTCGGTGTCTTGGTTTGATCGTTTCTTTCCTTACCTCTTTACTTATTACTTGCATTGTTAGATAGTTTTGCTGTGATTCATATTGTTGGTTGATTGACATACAACTCGAATCAAACTATTTCATAAGCAAACTTTTAAAACGCTAATTAATCGGTAAAACTATTCAACCCCCCCCCCCCCTTCTAGTTTCTACAATTGGTATCAGGAGCAAGGTCACTCAAGATTTTTAAAATATATTGTATTTTAAAGCTTGGATCGATCTATGGATTCCGACAAATATCTAGAAGGGCAATCTATGCAAAGACCACCACTCTTTGAAAGCGATAGTTTTATTTATTGGAAAAATAGATTCGAGACATATGTTAAATCAAAAGATCTAGATCTTTGGCATGTTATTACCAATGGTGATTTTCAACCTATTATTCAAAATCCGGAAACCAAACTTGATGAGGTTGTCCCTTTTGAAAAACAAACGGATGATCTTAAAAGAAGGCTTGCAAAAAATAATGAAGCCAAAATGGTTATTTACAATGCTTTGCCTAGAAAAGAATATGAACGAATTTTCATGTGTAATACGGCAAAAGAAATTTGGAAAACCTTATTAATCACCCATCAAGGTAATAGTCAAGTCAAAGATAATAAGATCGACCTTTTGGTCCAACAATATGAACAATTCGTTATTTCCGAAGACGAATCTATAGATAATGCTTTCGCTAGATTTAATACTATTATTACTAGTCTTAAAGCTCTTGATGAAGGTTATTCTAGTAAGAACTACGTAAGGAAGTTTCTTAGGGCTCTACATCCTAAATGGAGAGCAAAGGTCACGGCAATTGAAGAATCAAAAGACTTGACATCACTATCTCTTGATGAGCTCATTGGAAACCTCAAAGTACATGAGATGATCATCAAGAAAGATTCCAACCCAATAAAATGTTGAAAATATAACTCAAGCAAGTTTATAATTATACGCGTTCATAGTTAGTGAAAATTATGGGACCTAAAAGTTAGGGTTGATCTTACGTTAACTTTGGCTCATTAATCATATATAAGCCATAATATTACACATTTGTGGGATAATTATCCTAGATTCTTATGGCAACACTCAAATAATTACTTAGACCAACACAATGGCGGAGCTTGACGTTTTATCGTAGGAGGGCCGGAAACGAAATTTATATGAACTGTAAGGGCTAAAATGTATATAAAAAAATTCACCACATAACGATATTAAAAAATATAGTAAATGACAAACTTGTGAGGGGGACACAACCCCTCTTTGTCCATGCATAGCTCCGCCATTGGACCAACCCATGGCTTTCAAACTTGGTTTCTCTCCGCCCGTCTCTATTTTATAGAGTAGTTGCTTCTTGATCGATCCATCACTCTCTTAGTAGCGACTTGCTTGGTCACGTGGACTAAATGGGATCATAGCAAAAAAAATGTAATGTAAATTTACTAAAAAATTATAGCTATTTTTGAAATTTGCTTTTCTAACAACAAAAATTGTATTGTAGTTTTAAAAGTCATCAAAGTTTTGTCCAAAGAAGTTAGAAAAATCCTTGCTACATGACTGAAATAATGTGTACTACACGAGTATAATTACAAAAAAAAATATAAATGAAAATGTAAATCATTATCTTCAAAGAACACGACTGTGAAATAAAAAAATGTAAATCTTGAAAGGATTAAAGATGAAGTAGATAGAAAAAAAATCACCCATAATTTGTCGTAAGTGTCGATATTACATCTGATAAGAAAGAGTTCGTTCAATCTTTCATGTCGGATATAAACATTGACATTTATAGAACATGTTAAAGGAAATATGATTATGCGTCTAAATTGTTAGTTTTAAACACATAAAAAATTTGCACATCTACCGATGCGGGACAAACTCAACATTTCATTTGGAGACACGAAAACTAGCTTCTTTTGAACAGTAATCTTTTAAAATTTCCGTATACATAACTTGGACGAAACCTTTGAAGATTCATTGGCAAATTAGCCTAGTAAACACCGCGACGCGCATCACAAATGTTTAAACGGGATCATATGACCACATTGTTTCAAGATATGGACCGGTATATGTTAATTTGATTAAAATAAACATCGTCCAAAACAAACTACTCACCGAAGATATGAAACAGCTATACACCTCACAGGAAGCTTCAACAAACTCAATACTGAATTCATATTATTGCCACATATACCTAACATACAGATATTTGAACAAACGAACACAAAAAAATAACGCTTACAGCCAAAAGCATAACGCTATATAATCACTACTAGGTCTTAACATATACAAGCTGCAAAACGAAGTAACTTTTTTGAATGATATCCAAGGGCATGTTGTTCAATAAGAGAGAAGTTAGTAGAAGCATATAATGATTTATTTTCCACTCTAATCAAATTGTGTATGTGAATTTATCGAGGGTTAAAAGGCTACTCTTACTTGTATGCTTATTTAAGGAAGAACTTCCAAATTTCTTTGTCTGTCGTTTCTTTAATTATATGGGTGCCAATTATGCCTTCCTCGTCTACCACACTCCTCAACTGTTTTGCAGCACTGTTGAAGCCGACAAAATGTTTCTTTGTGGAGACAAATAACACTCCATATGGAGGTTTCAAGCACTGGCGATATAAATATAGTATCAAAGTATGAGAAAAAATGGATATACAACTAGAAGCTCAAATGACTGAGCAGGTTGATTCAGGCTATTTGAACAAATATTTAAATACCAATGTACTATTGATTTTTCCCGTTTTAGTCATTATAATTTTCTGTACACGTAAGATGGATTTGTGTCATTTT